>SKCR01039106.1:0-61623 GCA_019454045.1 Zanthoxylum bungeanum | reverse complement strand
AGTCCTCGAGAAAAACACAAAATAAAATACATAAACATCTTAAAATAAATTTAACTAAGCCACTTTCGTAGGGATCACGATTGCATTTAGCATATGCCAAAGCCTTTAAACCCCAGTTATCCCTAGTGGACGAGTTGTAGTCTCGTGAGGTTTTACAACATTGATACCCCAAAACATTTTACAAAAGTAAAGGTAGTGAAACTAATGACACAAAAGCAAAAAGACAAACAAAAGAGAATAAAGAAGTTAGTGACTAATCAGGTCAAATTTCTACTCAAGTTACTAGTTGTTTTGTTTCTTTCTAAATTAGTTGAATAAGTAAATTCTCCGATCATTTTTACCATTCTCCATATACACAGCCAAAAAAATATTAACAACTCATTTTTGGCCACAACAGTCATAGTGCAGTTGATAAGATAGTAAATTTTGTCCTAAAGTTTTATCGGAATTCACACTTTTTTGTAGCAATGGAATAATTTTTCTCATTTTTTCTGATTTTTCTTTGATTTTTTTTTATTTATTTATAAAAAAAAAAAAATACCTTCCGTCTATGTAGCGAGTGTTGGGTCGGTGGCTCCCAACCAGTTGGTTTTAGGGCACCAGGTGTTAATACACCCCAACAACTTAATTACTCAGACTTAAGTTTATATATATATATATATTTGCAGCATCTTTGATCCATGTAGCGAGTTTTGGGCCAATGACTGAAACTAGTTGGTTTTAGGGCACTAGGTGTTAAGCACCCTTACAGACTTAATAACTCGGTACTCAAAACGTTTTTTTTTACTCCATTTTTTTTGAGATGCTTCCTCCAATTAAACTAGAGCACTGAATATTATAACATTTCAATTTTAGCTCATGTCCGTATATTACTATGCATATTGATAATATCTGCTAACTAAGCATATGAAGATCCATTTTAGTCAGTTTTATGGAGAATTTTTTACAAATTAAATAATTTAAAATGAAATAAACAAAATTAACTTGTTCCGAAATAGGTTTGAGATACGTCTCAGGAGTGAAAACTCCTTACTCAGCTATCTCTTACCAATTTCACTTTTTTAGTCAAAAATAAAACACAAAAACGTAAAATATTTTTGTAATTTTTGAAAAATTTTCAATTTTTTTTTATTTTTCGAAAAATTTTGGACTAAAAAATAAAAACAACACATAGATTAAAAACAAGGTTTTGATCAACTAATTCCCTCCCCCAAACCTAAATGAGACATTGTCCCCAATGTCTTAAATAGTAGAAGAATAGTTTAGAAGATAATACTTGGTTAGCTAAATTCTACAGGAAATTAAGGTTAAGATCCAGATTAATCCGACGCCTCTTACCACGATCGTCCTCGGACCAATTTATCTTTGAAATGATAGGGTCAATTTATGGTTCATAGGCTAAGATTTGGTCAATTTGATCCGGATGAGTTTCTGGCAGAAAGAGGATCTCTTTAAAATGTTTTGACGACGAACCCCATTTCTCCGAGCATCATCAAGAACCACACAAAGAAAATCATAAATCCATTAACGTTAACAGCCCAATTGGTTTCTGGTGTATGTTCAGGTTCGCCCAAGATAGCACTATAAAAATTTCCTCCAATGTGCCTAAGCCACATGGCAAAGCAATAAAAGCATCAGCACGGTTAATCATTCTACCAGTCATTCAGACATACCTGGCACGATCAATTCCTCTCCGTTTGATGGTTCAATAAGATTTGTCTCTGCCAAGGGTTTTGGGATGATTCCAAAAATGTGACTGCCTCATTCATGTACATATTTTGAAATGATCCCCATAAGTCCAAGATTGCCTCTGCCATTTACTAAGTGCATATTTCTTGCAGCTAAGACTCGACCCAATTCTTTGCGCTGCTTCTACTATTGTGGGTTTAGTACCAACACTACTACCTCAAAAACAACAACAATATTTTACTCTGGATGTCTTCAAAAGTGCAATGATGATTGAATTTACAATAACCCCTGAAAAGGGTGAGTAAATAATAGCACTAGTAGGTGCCAAATGACAATTATTAGTTTAACAGTAAAATAAATCGTGATAGTCAAAAAGGTCTGTATCCTGTCGGAGAAAGAAAACACAAACAATTCACAATTATCAGGAAAGACAAAAAAATTTAAAATGTACAAGAAAAGTAGCGGCTTGATTGACGTCTATACGTTAGGGACAAGCTTCCCATCCAATTTTCTTATAATTGACAAACAGGGTCTTTTTGAGTCAGATTCCCAAGACTTAACTGTTGTCTTTGTTTTTGGAATTGTGTATGTAATCTGCGAATTTCGTGATACATAAATCCACAGGGATGCGTCGTTCAAGAGTTTTAGATATGTCATCCAAAGAACACCTTACTCAAGCCATCCCTAATGAAATTAATCTTATCTTCGCGGTTATCAGACACCATTCCTAAAACGACAACGAGTATCATAAACATACGAGCACATTTATACAAACACACATTCTTTTGGCTCTTCTCTTTTTAGCATATGTGCTCCTTCCTAAACCAGGCAGATGTGAAATAAAAGAGTCAGAAGACTCACCTGCCAATCGGACCCGTGCTTCAATTACCCAACAATATAATTAGGAATACCTTTGATCATCAGTAACCTCATCTGTTTCCAAGCGAGCTTTGTAGACTTTCATCAGAGATTTTTGAGGCAGAGAAGAAATTCTTGCGAAGATTTGCGAGAGCTTCTTCCATCGTGAAATGAATTTACCTGTAAAAACTAAACACACCAAAATTAAATCACACCAAATCACAATATATACAAAATTGCATGGGTTGGCTCCCTGCGAGCGATAAGTTTAAAGTCATCAGCATAGACTTCTCGAACGTTAGGCTGGATATGAAAGTGTGACACTTTCTTTTTGTCGCTCAAATGATTCTCCCCAGTAGTGATTGACACGTTTGTTTTTAACCATAAAAGTTTTGTTGGAGTCATGATCATGTATCTCAACGGCTCTATCTGGTAAAACTTTGGTGATCACAAATTGACCTGACCACCATGATTTTGGCTTCCATGGGAATAATTTCACCCTTGATTTGTTTAACAGTACCTTCTCCCTGGTTCCAGTTGTATGCGCACTAACTTCTCATCAAGTCTCTTCTTGGGCCTTTCTTTGTACAATTTGGCATTCTCAAAAGGCTGATTGTGAATTTCCTCCAATTCGTTAAGCTGGTGGAACTTTTTCTCTTCTGTTGCTTGTAATACAAGAATTGGCGTTTTCAGTGCAAAATAAGCTTTATCTTCAGGCTCCACAGGCAATTGACATTGTGTTTTAAGTTTGTGAGTAGAACTTTGCATTGCATCAGAGTTCTGAACGGTACTGTGTATCACATCAAGTCTGAAACATTCCTCATTCTTTTCATCATCTGGGAAATTCATGGCCTTGAAAACATTGAATGTTACTTCTTGGTCTTGTACCCTAATGGTTAATTCTCCTTTTTGTACATCAATAATGGTTCGACCTGTAGCCAAGAATGGTCTCCCGGGGATGATTGGCACGTCTGTGTCTTCCTCCATATCAAGGACAATAAAAATCTGCTGGGAAAATGAATTTGTCAACCTTGACCAACACATCCTCAACTACGCCTCTTGGAAATACGAGCGTTCTATCAGCAATTTGTAGAGAGACTGAAGTTGGCATTGTTTCTCCAATCTATAATTTCCTGAAAATAGAAAAAAAGCAACAAGTTAACACTCGCACCTATATCACAAAGAGCCTTACCGAAGTCATGTTCTCCTATGGTACAAGGAATTGAAACTGCCAGGATCTTTTAACTTTGGAGGAAGTTTTCTCTGAATGATGGCGCTGCATTCTTCTGATAATGTGCTACTGTCTCATAATCTCCCAATCTCCGCTTTCGTGAAAGAATGTCTTTCATGAATTTGGCATAGCTGGGCATTTGTTCCAACGCTTCTGCAAATGGAATGTTGATATGTAGCTTTTTAGACACCTCCATGAATCGAGCAACTGCTTGTCCAGTTTATTCTTCTGAAGACGCTGAGGAAAATGTGGAGGTGAAGTGATCTATTCTTTTTCCTTTGCTTATTTTTCCTCAATCTGTTGCTTTGTTTCTTTTGGAATATCTTCAATTGTTGTTTCCTTGATTCCAACATCTTTGATGATTTCCGTACCGCTTTTTAACATGATGGCATGACATTGCTCCTTTCCCATGTTCCTTGGATTTGGCTCTGTGTTGCTATGATGGTTACCTGGTGGTCTGTAACTTTGAGCATTGGCCAATTGTCCAATTTGATTCTCCAATGCTTTAATAGAAGCAGATTGACTTTGAATTAATGTTGCTTGGGATTGAAACATAGCATCATATCTTGCTGCTTGAGAGTCGTGTTTTGCTTCTATCTTTTTTCAAGTGGGTCAACAGTTCTGTTATTCCTGATTCATTTGCATGCTTCTGGCCTTTGTTCTGTTGTTGGAATCCGGGTGGTGGGTTGTTCATTTGTTCTGAATTGTTGCTCCATGCGAAATTAGGATGATTCCTCCACCCTGGGTTGTAGTTGTTGGAATATGGATTGTTCCTCTGTTTGTTGAAATTGTTGACATAATTCACCGTTTCTTTATGTTGGTTGAAAGATTTTGACTCAGGTGCTCCTCCAGATGGTGAACTTGTGGATCCACCATTAACTTTCATGTTAAGAGTTTCCAGATTTTTGCAAATTTGATCCAGCTTGCCATTCACTACTGTGTTGGATCCAACTTCATAAATTCCAGCAATTAGTTGGATCAAACTTCTTTCTGTTGGCCACAATGAATTATTGTTAGCCATTTCTTCAATTAAGTCCCAGGCTTGATCTTCTCCTTTTTCCATTAAAGCTCCTCCAGCAGCAGCATCAATTGTGGTTCTCATTATTCCAGAAAGTCCATTGTAAAAGGTTTGGACTTGTAGCCACTTTGCGATCTCATGATGAGGACATTTCCGGAGTAAATATTTGAATCTTTCCCAAGCTTCGCAAAGGGATTCTGAATCTTGTTGCACGAAGGATGTGATGTCATTTCTCAACTTTGCAGTTATGGCTGGTGAAAAGTACTTTGCAAGGAATTTGGTGGCTAGAGTGTTCCAAGTTGTGATTGAACCTGCTGCTAATGAGTAGCCAAGCTTTAGCTCTGTCTTTCAGGGAATATAGAAAAACCCGCAGTCTCATTGCTTCTTCAGCTCCTCGGTTGTAATTGAAAGTAGCGTAAACTTCCAGGAAGTTGGTGATGTGGGCATTAGGATCTTCAGTTTCATTTCCCCCTAATTGCATTTACTGCTGAATAATCTGAATGCATGTTTTGATGTCAGACGCATTTGCTGGTAAAGGAGGAAGTACAATACAAGAAATGAAGCCCTCGACCACCGTAATGGTTCTGTCTCGAATGGGTATCGGTGGTGCAACTTCCAAAGGTTCAGGTTTCATGTTGACTAAAGCTTCTTGGTCTTCTCGCATTTCCCTTCTCAATTGTCTGATGGTTCTTTCAATTTATGGGTCGAGCGGTCAGAGTTCAAAGCTTCTGGTTCGTCTCATGTAGTTTCTGAGAACGTGAAACACAAGAAAACAAAAACAATAAGTAAAAAGAAATTAGATACAAGTAACGTATCTAACCCAAAAACTAATAGTGAAAGATAAATAAGTCCCCGATAATGGCGCCAAAAACTTGACTGGTGCTTACACACACGCGTATAACCCAAGCGCACGTATCGTTCAAGTAGTATAAAAAGTATCGATCCCACAAGGACTTAATACCTAAGCTATTAATTTTATGAGGTCAAATGATTACTAGTATCTAACAGGTTGTTTGATTGATTTGAAAATGTGACGATTCAAAATTTAAAAACAAGTAAATAAAATTGTTCGAAAGTAGGTTTAAGAAAATTCAATATTAAAAACTATCTAGGGTTGTGATTTCTTCCAATATCATTTTAAAGATGAAGTGGTTATTTTATGTTTGTGTAATAAATCAGTTTACTAACCTGGAACACTAAATTATGCGAAAGCCTCTGTCGATGGTCAGACGCAAATACCCAGTTTAACCCAATTGAACCATATGTCTATGTCAACCAAATTATCTGGATTCATAAACTTTAAGTTCCAATTATGGTTACCCCCGCCCGACAGGTATATGTCTATCCTGTAAGGAAATCTATTAAAGGGTTATATACCCTCAAGGAAGATCGTGGCTATTAAGTCTAAGGCTGAAACCTAAAATCCCTATGTCTAGTTCATTTTAGATTTACCAGATAAATCCTATTAGTGGCCAATTAACAATACATATTAGGCTTAAGACTTAATAAGTAAACCATTAAATTAACCAAACTATAAAATAACCCCTTATAAACCGGTGATATTAAAAGTCATCACAACCCCAAATAACTAATTTAGTTACAACACATAACTAGGGCTAGTAAGAACTTGAAAGTAAAAGACATAAAGTAAAAATGCTGAAAAGTAATTGCGGTAAAGTAAAAGCTGAAAACTAAATTGCAATAAAATAAAATGCTAAGGTAAAAGGATCAACTTTTACTATTACTAATTTAGATATCTCCCTTAATATAATATATTAACTTGTGATTATATTACCAACCAGCCATATAGGCGGTAACCTGATTAAGTCAAATTAAATCCAACCAGCCATAAAGGCGGTAAAAAAATTTGTCCATGAACCTGCCATATAGGCGGTAAGAAAGTTTAATTACCAACCGACCAATGTAGCGGTATCCTTGATTAGACAGGTTTAAACCAGATTAAAATGAATTACCAACCGACCAACCGACCAATGTAGCGGTATCATTTTTAAGTCAAATTTTAAATAGTGAATATATTATATTTAAGGGAGATTAATCTAAATAGAAATAGTAAAAGAATTACCTTTCACCCTAGCAAGGGGAAGTTACCTCCTCATGGTAAATAGTAAAAACTGTAAAAAGTAAAGAAAGTAAAACATTATTATTACAAAAAAGTAATTAAAATTAATTACAAAACTAAAATTTAAAAGAAATTAGATAGAAAACTCTCTATTTATATGAGAGAATTCAGAGAGAATGGTACATCTGAAATCAGAAAACTGAGCTCTATTTATAGGCGTCAGTGAGGGTCGCGCGTCGCGACGCCCAGCTCACGTTGCGACGCCCGTTTGGTCGATGTGGCAGCTTCTGGTTCGTCGGCTTCAGATTTTGGATAAGGTGATAAGGCGACACGTGGCAAGGTGGTTGGAGCTCAATTATTGTGACACGTGGCGGCTTCTGATTGGCTAATTAAGATTCTTATCCGCCACGTGTCAAATATGGATAAGTGAGTCAATGATTGATGCTGACGTGGCACTGACGTGGCGCTGACGTGGCAAAGTGACTGTCGGTACCATAGAATTACTACACGTGGCACGCTGTGATTGGTTGATCATGACGTGACAGCCACGTGGCACTTTGACTTGGTCAACAGGTGATGTGGATGATGATGTGGCAATGACATGGAGTGACACGTGGCGATGGCAACTGTCAGCACCGTAGGATGATGACACGTGTCACGACGCACGTTAGCAGATCGGATATGATGGTGACACGTGGCACGGCGTACGTTAGCAAAGTCAAATTTTCTCAGATTCTGACTTGTGGACCCAGCGCACGTTAGCACTGTTCGGCACACATTAGGCGTCGCGATGCCAAAGTCTTGCGCGTCGCGACGCGCAAAATTACCAAAATGCCATTTTTCCAATTTTCACTGTTTTGGTCCAAATTACCTCTAGAATGTCTTGAAACTTTATTTATCTACAAAATAATACAAAACACATCAAAATATTCACAAAACTCAAGAAACTATACAAAATATTAGGTTAAATGAGTGGGAAATATTGATATAATTACCACTCATCAGCAGCTAAATCATAACTCTTATTTACACTACTGCATTATTAGTGACCTAACCAATTTTAACTTTTAAAATTTAACTCATTAATATCCATTAGTCTCTACTAATTAATTTACTCAATTAAACTAATTTAATTGATCTGGTTTTAGTCACCTATTATATTTTAACTCTTAAAATATTAGAATACTAACTAGTTTAAAAATTTCAGAATTCTAAAGTGGTCAAGATTTTAATTAAAATATTTAATTAATTTAAGTGTGTTATAAAATCCAATAGTATGTGGAATTGTATCCCCAGTGTAGACCACATTACCGTCCATTAGGAATCATCTATGGAATTTATATCCGAGTTTCCATCCTATATACCAATGGAATTTGTGATGCACTTATTAAGCTCATTATATTAGAATTTCCAATTTTAAACTATAAAACCAATTAATCAATTTAATCATTTTCCATGCATAATATATTCTAATGTAAAAATTTTAAATCACATAAAATCACATTTCATGTCTAGAATGATTATGCAACCAAAACATGTTATGGCATGTGAAAATGCAAGAGTAGGCCCCTAAGCTGTATGATATGTTATTCAAATATTTTGAATAAAACATAAATACAACATAAAAGAAAAATATTTGCATTGAACGGGCTCTTATTTTTTCTATACTAATCTAATTAGTACATAAAATTCCAAGGCATCCCTTAGTCTTCAAATCTTGCTCCAAGGTGGTGTTGGCTCATTTTGCGACTTCGGCGCTCCAAATTACAACAAATGAATTTTTTACATAGGAAAATTAAATTACAACATTTGTAAACAATGGCATTATGGCCTTACATCCCAAAACCAAAAATAACATAAAAATAAGAGCTGGAAAAATTTACGATCAATGAAAAATCCATTCATCAAATGAATAAATAAAAACCATTCATCTCATGAATATTCTTTTGTGCCTACTCAACTAAACATGCATATTAATATTTATAACTCATATAAATATATAAAACAGTAACTTTAAATCAAAAGAGAAGGTTCAGAACACGTTTCAACTTTTGCTCTCGATGCCAATTGTAGGAACCATTTTCCTAGCGCAGTGGAAATACGTTAGGCACCCGGGATAGCATTAGAAAAACTTTTCTACCCTTCTCTTTGAATAGAAAAATTTTACCAAAACCGAGAATGAAATTTTTCTTCGGTTTTGAACAAAATTTCAGCCCCCGAACAACAGTGAAATATTGGATTATTTTCGACCTGAAATAACGCTCAACTCATTGTCCAAATAACCCCTTATGTATGTGAACTGTTGTAGTATTTCATGTCATTTTTTCAAAGAAAAACAACCCCAAGACAGTCTTAAAACTCTCCAAAAGGTTCCCCAAAAGTTCTGGATTAAAATAAAACAAACTGAGCCCCGATTTCACCAAACTATCATGCTTTCACTCACTTTCTAATAAATACACGGTTCTTCCTCATTCTTGATGAATCCATATAATCTAATTATCTCATCAAAATGATGATTCCACCTTCGGGATGCTTGTTTAAGTCAATAAATAGACTTTTGGAGCTTACAAAACAAGTTTGAAGTCTCACTGGATATGAAACCCTCTAGTTGTTCCATATAGATATCATCCTCAAGGAATCCATTTAGGAAAGCGGTTTTCACATCCATCCGCCATATCTTATAGTCGTGATATACAGCAATGGCTAAAAGAATACTAATGGATTTTAGCATGGCTACTGGTGATAAGGTTACCTCATAGTCGATCCCAGGACGTTTAGTGTAACCTTTCACTACTAGTCGGGCCTTAAAGGTTTCCACCTTTCCATCAGGCCTTTGCTTCCTTTTGTAAACCATTTACAACCAATAGATTTAACTCCTTCAGGAAGTTCAACTAAGTCCCAGACTTGACTGTCATGCATAGAATCCATCTCGGATTTCATGGCTTCCTACTATTTTTCCGTATCGATATCAAATATCACCAGTTTATACATAGTCGGATCTGTTTCCTTCAAAAGGTGAACATTAAGGCTAACATCAAATGTTAAAAATAATCTCTCAAGAGGCCTTGATATTCTATTCGACTTACGTAGAACCTATGTTGTAGATCTTTCACCTAGTTGGATCTTTGGTTCTATCTTAGGTTCTTTATTGTTGGGATCAAACTCATCTGGGTTCAATCTTTCTACAATTCCCACTTTCTCTCAAAAATTCTTTTCAAAAGGAGTGGAAAAACGAACAACAAATACATTTCCTTGCTTAGAATCATAGAATTGATATCCCTTGGGTGCTAATTTATCATGCTGTGTAGTTCTAATGTATGCAGGACAACCCCAAATCTTTAAATACCTAAGACTTGGATTTCTACCAAACCATATCTGATATATGGTCATAGAAACAGCTTTTGATGGAACCCTATTAAATATGTAGGAAGCAGTAAGTAAAGCGTAACCCCAAAGGTAATAAGGAAGATCTGTATAGCTCATCATAGATCGCGTGATATCCAATAAAGTATGATTTCCATGCTCAGACACACTATTGTGTTGAAGTGTTCATGGTGGGCTATATTGGGTAAGAACTCCATTCTCCCTTAAATAATTTCTGAATTCTTCACTCATGTATTCACCGCCTCGATCTGATCTAAGGCACTCAATGAATTTATAGGTTTAATTTTCTACTTCATTTCAGAATTTTGAACTTGTCAAATGTTTCTGACTTATGTCTCATCAAATAGACATATCAATATCTAGACTTGCCATCCATGAAATTCACAAAGTTTGTTGAACCATAAAAAATGACATGATTTAATGGACACACACATCACTATGTATTAGCTCTAATAAATCTCCAACACTAAGAAATAGGCCATTTTGTCATCTTTCCTTGGATACATGACTAACAAATCAGATAAGGATCTAAGGTAATATTTTCAATCAAACTATCCTTTACAATTTAGATAGATGTCTAACACCTATATGTCTCAATCTCATATGCCATAATTCAGTAGTATTGATGAGGGGTATTTATATCACTATTTCCCACTCATTTAACCTAATATTTTGTATAGTTTCTTGAGTCATGTGAATATTTTGATGTGTTTTGTGTTATTTTGTAGATAAATAAAGTTTCAGGACATTCTGGAGGTGATTTGGAGCAAAACTGTGAAAATTGGCAAAAGGGCAAAATGGTAATTTATCCGCGTCGCGACGCCTAACATGTGCGAGTACCGCTATCATGCGCCGGGTCCACAAATCAGAATCTGAGAAAAGTTTGACTTTGCTAACGTGCGCCGTGCAACGTGTCACCATCACAGAAGATTTGCTAACTTGCGCCTGACACGTGTCATCATCCCACGATGCCGACAATCATCATCTACGCTAACGTGCGCCTGACACGTGTCATCATCTCAGAAGATCAGCTAAAATGTGCCACATGCCACGTGTCAAAAATCTATGGTGCCGACAGAATACGCGTGACACGTGTCACCTTATCATTGGACCGAATTGCCAGCCAACCACAGCGTGACACGTGTCACAATTAGCTGTGTCTACAGCCGCGTGGTCAACCTGTGTGGACTCCGTGTAACTGTTGCCAGCGTCGCGACGTTAGTACAATTCTAGTGTCGCGACGCTGGACCAAAATTTACCTATAAAATGAGGCCGCCAGATTCATTTTTCTTCATGCTCTCCTTTGGAATTTTTCCCTGGTTTTATAGGAAGCATCTATTTTTGTATATATAAATATTATTTTTAATATATGTATTTTTATTTTCAGTAATAGTAGTTCTCTTCTTCTACCTTTCTTTTTAATGTTTAGTAGTTAATTTTCTACTGGGGATAAGGTGAAGCTTTTATTATTTTAATTTAGATTAATCTCCCTTTAATATAATATAGAAATTATAATTCAAAATATAAAAGATTACCGCCTTAATGGCTGGTTTTATTTATTTGACATAATGTTGTACCGCCTATATGGCTGGTCTTTAGGTGACAGATAATTACCGCCTATATGGCTGGTTTATGTTCAAATATTATTACCGCCTTATGGCTGGTCGAACTTAATTTGACTTAATAAGGAATACCGCCTTTATGGCTGGTCGGTAATATCATGTTTAATTTATGTATTATATTAAAGGAGATATCTAAATTATAAATAGTAAAAGTGGATCCTCAACCCCCAGCATTTTATTTTTATTCTAGGAAAATGATGACACACAATACACAACTTAATAATTGATTTTCTTTTTATGGGTAATTCTTTAGGTTGTTTATTAAGTCTTAAGCTTAATGCTTCCTGTTGCCTGATCACCAATAGGATTGATGGGGTAAATCTAAAATGAACTAGACATAGGGATTTTAGGTTTCAGCCTTAGACTTAATAGCCCACGATCTTCCTTGAGGATAGATAACCCTTTAATAGATTTCCTTACAGGATAGGAATATACCTGTCGGGCGGGGGTAGCCATAATTGGAACTTAGTATTAATGAATCCAGGTAATTTGGTTGACATAGGAATATGGTTCAATTGGGTTATACTGGGTATTTGCGTCTGACCATCGACAGAGGCTTTTGCATATTTTTGTGTTCCAGGTTAACAAATTAATTTATTACACATAAATAAGAGAATCAATTCATCTTTATAATAATATTGTGTGGAGTCACGACCCTAGATCCTTGAGTCCTTTATTTTATTTTCCTTAGTGTTTTCTTTTGAGTCTGTTTTTATTTTATTTTGCAAAACTACAATCAACCAAATCAATCAAGCAATCAATTCCATTCTCCCTTTAATTAGATATTTGTAAATAAATAGATTCAACAATTAATAACAACAGTAGGAATTAAGTCCTCGTGGGATCGATATTTTTATACTACTTGAACGATACGTGCGCTTGCGTTATACGTGTGTGTTTACGCCGGTCAAGTATTTAATTCAGATTTCCTACTTGTATTTTCCTTTACATTAAAAACATCTCTATATGTTTCCATTACATAGTGACCATTTGATAAAGAATATTCATAATTCAATAAATTATCTTTATCATATAAACATAAAGTTTCATAATTAATGTTTATTTTACATCCCTCTTTATCTAATATTGACAGTGATATTATTTGTATGATAAGTGAGGGTAAATAATAACAGTCTTGTTAATCTAATTTACATCCATTGAAGAGATCTAGAACAATTATTCCAATGGCTTTAACGTCCAGTGTCTCGCCAGTGCCAACTCTAAGCTGTTAGTGTCCTAGACATGTCAAGGATCTTTAAAAATTGATTTGTGTGTGAATATATAAAGAAAGTTTGCGGAAAAAACTTACATTGATCGGTTGAAGTTCAAAACTTTTTGTTGGATGTAGAAGCTCCAAGTCCTCCTTTTGAGTTCCAAACTCTTGGTTGTGTTTCCATATCACCTTTCTAAGACTCCCAAAGTGCTAGATTTGTCCAAAATGAAACAAAAAATGAAAGAAAATTTTCCCTTCCAAAGAGAAGTGTATTCGGCCAAAGAGAGAAGTGAGGGAGAGAGTGAATAGTTACATGTTGCAAAAACAAGTGTGTGTTATATTTGGTTTCCAAAACCAAGTTGTAATAATTGTTTTCCAAAAACAAGGTTGGTTAAAAGTAAGTGGTTTTGTGAAAACCAACTACTTTTGCCAACTACCACCATCACCTTTGACAAGTGATGTGAGTGGTGGGTCCCACCCAATTTAGAATTCCAAATTCAAGTTTGCTTACACAACATACTTTGGGCTCAGATTCGTTTAATCTGGCTAAACAAATTTTCCGTCGCTACGTTATTAAATCCAATTTAATTAAATAATAATGCCTAGCAAAATTATTACGAAAGTCTCTTACGAATTAATTCCAAATTAATTCATTCGCTTGAATTAAATCCAATTTTAATTCCATATTGAAATCCAATTTCAATTAATGTATCTGATATAATATTTTAGCCCAAATAAATAAATTAAATAGTAAAATCAAATTTAACTATTAAATTTACTTTGCTGATTTATTCCAAATTAATCGTGTTCTCTCTTCAAGACGAATTTAATCATAGATAAATTCTTACCGTAATTAATCCCAGATTAATTTTCTCTCTCATAATTAATCCCAGATTAATTTTGTTCAAGTCAAATGTCATCGATGAATCTTTGGGAAGCGACCCAAGAGATCCCTGGATATGTTGGCAGTAATACGGTTATCAGACTATCTGATACGTGCGTACCCCGTACCATATTCTCACTGATTTACAAGACATGGTTGGCTTCTAGCAAAGCACCGTACCTACCCAATTCTCCAGAAATATTCAAAGAAGAATATATAATCTGTATCAGGCATAATATACTATGTATTACGTAATACGATCCAGTATGGGATGTCATATGATAGGCCTAGGGCTGGAATTGTGTCTGCCCCGTACAAAACATATATCGAATCACTAGCAACTAGTCTCTGTATCACTGCGTGATCATCATCTCCATATGACTGAAGTGATACTTTCATCTTGACCTCACACCCAATACACTACGATTCTCAATAAACCTAGACGAGGCGTACACAGAACCTGTTAAAGCTCCGGACGACCAAAACCAAAGCGTATTGATTGTCGCAAGTATTAGCAATGCAAGTCTCAGGTTAAGACCACATACACCTACCTTGATTCGGATTCCCATAGACACATAGTCATACTACCAATGGGACTTCGATGGGTCTATCCTGAGCGAAGCTGTTCCCGGTCCAACGGTTTACATAACCTCTTATCACACTTGCATAAGTATCCATTACTTAAATATATGAGAACTATGTCATTAAGCTTCCATAACGCACACAAGTGTAATACTAGTCTATTCCGCATTATCGATGTCCAGTCTCGATAATACTACGACTAGGGATATTTAATGATTAAACCGTCTATGGATTAATACTGTCTCATATCTTATAAATCCGGTACTAATCATATGGACTTTTATCATTTATATATCCAAGTAATCCAATTACTAAAATGATAAAAGAGCAATTTCCTTTGTCATATAGTTAATTTGTACAAAAACATCATGTCTTTTACAAATAGTGATGCTATGAGTCATAATTTTCCAACAATCACCCACTTGGCCGATAGCCAATCACTTAAGTGTCCAACACTTTAACTATGTACATGTCGCTCAAACTTTTGCTGAGATATTTCTCTCGTTAGTGGATCTGCAAGGTTATCATCTAAAATGATCTTTTCGATCTTCACATGGCCACGATGTGTGATCTCACGAATCAGATGAAACCATCGAAGTACATACTTGGATCATTGATGAGACCGTGATTCCTTAGCCTACACTATAACACATCTCAAATGCTAACAGAACTACTCCTAATCCAATTAGGAATTTATAGATCCAAAATACTTCTTTTGCTGCCTCAGCCGTAGCAATATATATCACTTTTATTGTTGAATCAGCAACAATATCTTGCTTGGAAGATTTCCAGCTCACTGTTCCGTTGTTCAAACAAAATATGTACCCTGATTGCGACTAACAATCGTCTTTATCGGTTTGGAAACTTGCATCAGCAAACCCAGTCACCTCAAGTTCTCATTCCCTATAGACAAGAAAGCATCCTTAGTTCGTCTAAGATACTTAAAGATTTTTTTAACATCAATCCAGTGACCATCACCTGGATCGGCCTGATAGTGACTGCAGATGCTCAAATTCTATGGGGCACCACGTCGCGTACATATCATGACATTCATGATTGATCCGACAGCACAAGCAAACGAGATCCGATTTATGGTATCACTCTCATCTTGTGTTTTAGGACACATGTCCTTAAATAGAGAGACACCATGTGACACCGGAAGCAGCCCCCCAGGACTGATCCATATTGAATCTCTTCAACATTATCAATGTACGAGTTCTCAGAGAGTGCCAACAACTTTTAGATCTATCCCAGTAGATCTTTATTCCTAAAATAAAGGTTGCCTCTGCTAAGTCTTTCATGGAGAATTTTAATGAAAGCCAAGCTTTCACCGATTTTAATATGGGAATGTCATTGCTAAGAAGGAATACATCATCAACGTATAGGACAATCAATGTCAGTGAGCTCCCACTAACCTTCCTATATACACAAGAATCATCTTCGTTTTGAATGAAACCATATTCCATTATGATCTCATCAAAACGTTGGTTCCAAGAACACAATGCTTTCTTCAATCCATAAATGTATCGATTTAACTTGCAAACCTTGTTTGCATGTTTTGGCACGACAAAGCCGTCAAAATGTTGCATATAAACATCCTCCAAAAGGTTTCCGTTAAGGAAAATGATTTTGACGTCTATCTGCCATATTTCATAATCGAAATATGTAGCAATAACAAGCATTATCCGAATGGATTTAATAATGGCAACGGGTAAAAGGTTTCGTTGTAATCAACACCATGTTGATGATGATACTCTTTCGCTACAAGCCTAGCTTTGTATGCTTGTTTGTTGCCATTTATGTCTGTCTTCACCATGAAGACTCATTTGCTACCAATAGGTATAATGCCTTCTGGTACATCAACCAATGTCCAAACTTGGTTGTATACATGGAATCCATTTCGGACTTTATGGAATCTTGCCATAAAGCGGAGTTGATACCTTGTATCATTTCCTCATATGTAGCCGGTTTGTATTCCTTAATAAGATTAATATCTACATGAGGTGAGATCAGAAACTCATACCTCTAAGGTTGTTTTCTGACTCTATCTGACCTACATGGTTCTTGTGTATTAGAAGATTGTGGAATAGTCTTATCCCTGAGGAACTATTCGTGTTCCATAAGGGGATCGGTGCCAGGAATAGTATCACTTCGATTTTTTTTTATCGAGCTCTACTTTCCTCCCACTTACCATTGCATTTATGAATTCCTTTTCGAGGAAAATTGCATGGAGAGCAAAAAATATTTTGTTCTCTTGTGGGTTTTGGAAATAATATCCTTTGGTTTCTCTAGGATAACCAATTACCAATAGGCACTTATCCGATTTGGGTTCTAGTTTGGTACCATCCAAACGTTTAACATATGCCCAGCATTCCCAAATCTTCAGGAATGAGAAACCTTGTTTCTTTCCTGTCAATATTTCATATGGAGTCCGTCCAACAGACTTTGATGGAACCTTATTCAAAATAAGTATTGTACTATTCAATGCGTATCCATAGAAGGAAATTAGTAGCTCAGTGCGACTCATTATTGTGTCCAACAAAGTTTGGTTTCTCCGTTCAGACACATCGTTCAATTGAGGTGTTATGCGAGGAGTCCACTGTGAAAGAATACCATATTCTTTTATATAATCGAGAAACTTAGTGCTCAAGTATTCTCCAACATGGTCTGACCGTAATGTTTTAATACTTTTTCCAGTCAGTTTTTCTACTTCATGTCGAAACTCTTAGAATTTCTCAAAAGTTTCCGACTTGTGCTTCATAAGATACACATAACTATAACGTGATGCATCATCCGTAAAGGTTACGAAGTATTCAAATCCACCTCTAGCCTGGCTAGACATGGGCCCATATACGTCACTATGAACGAGGGCTAACAGTTCGGTGGCACGTACACATTTACCGCTAAAAGGCATTTTAGGCATTTTACCTAATGAACAAGATTCGTAGACATCATATGAATTAGGATCAAATCCGTCCCAGTATCCATTCTTTGAAAGAGTTGATATATGAGTCTTGTCAATGTGTCACGGACGACAACGCCACAGATAAGTTTTATTTATTTTACTCAATTTGAGCCTTTTGTTTGTCATGTTATATGTTTGAGATTCTTTTATATTCAAAATATAAAGACCATCAATAACATCTGCTGTATATATCAAAATGTCATCTTTATATACAAAATACCCAGTGTTCCGAAATATAAAGGTATACCCACATCGGGTTAAAAAAGATACAAAGATTATGTTCCTTAGACAAACTAGGTATAAAATAACAGTCACCTAATGTAATTACATGCCCCAAGGGCAGATACAAAACATAGGTCCCAACGGCTAAAACAACGACTCTCGTCTCGTTTCTGACTCGTAGGTCGATCTCTCATGAAGCCAATATCCTGCTAATCAGTAGATCATGCACATCAGTACATATGTGAGTACCACATCTATAATAAAAAATCCATTTTTTAAAACTAGTAGTAGACATGTTTATAATAAACATACCTGAAGCCGGAGCCTTGTCCAAATTCACTTCCTTCAACTCCACTATGCACTCATGGAAGTCACGTTTCCAGTGACCCCGTTTGCCACAATGTAGGTAGACTTCTTGGGATATGTCATTAGTCTTCCCAGAAGACTTTGATGATTTGGCCCTGCCATTTTTCTTCCTTTTCTTCACACCCCAGAAGCCTTCGGCCAAGCCTTGGCCTTCTGGGATGTCAAAGTAAAGTGCACCTCGTGCTTCTTTCAGCATCACCATTAACTCTCCAAGAGTTTTCTCTTGGTTCATCATGTTATAGTTAATGACGAACCCGCCCCAGCAATCGGGCAGAGACTGTAAGATCAAATCTATATAAGTCTCGGCCTCGAAGGTTATACCAGGTGATCTAGTTGTTCGATGTCAGCAATCATCTATGACATATAGTGCTCGACAGATGTACCCTCTAACATGCACGAGCGAAAGAGCTTCTTTTGCAATTCTTACTTCTGAGATATAAGATTAGATCTGTGAAGATCCTTTAATTTCAACATCATGCTATAAGGATCCAATCATTTGTTCTGACGATGAAATTGAGGAGTCATTGCGGTTTGCATGACAGATTAAGACGACAATGGTTGATCTCAAGAACTTAGAACTCTTCCGCTTCGATTTGGAGGTAGTAGAAGGAAATAACCTAAAGTTATTATCACGATGAGTCTTCCAAAACTCATGCTCTACTAATTGTTTAACTCCGGGCTCATGCCCGAGAGGTTTCTCTATAACATATAGCAATTTCTCGACTCCCAGGACTATCCTGAGATTCATCTCCCAATCTGGAAAATTGGAGCCGTTAAATACATTATTGTTAGGGTTGGTGCTTCGAGTACCAATCTGGATTATATTTATTTCCGATTCAGAAAAACGAGCAATTGAATTTTCCATAATATTATTAATTTAATTGTAGCACTTTTGTCTTTTATACACTTATTCGATCTAATTGCGATTGTATATCTGATTATGATTAGATCGAAACTGAATCTGGTTCAGTGATAAGTGTATATTAGACAAAGACCCTAGGATTTACAGTATAGTGCGCAGTTACAACGTAGTTTGTAATTGACATCGGGAAGCACAGTATTAGTTGTATATCCTTAAATAAAGTTCCTGGTCAAGATTTGCTAACACGAGTCAGTTAGTAAAATATGTTGAGACCAGTACATTTCGTATATCGTGACTTGGTCTGATGGTTTATCTAAGTGATTTGATCTATATCTCATGTATAATATGGATAGCCTGTGACGGAGGAATTATACGTATGTTATGTCCTCGACTTGTATAATTTAGCGTAATTATTTGTGGTCATTATAATCCATGAATGGGTGGATTATGGACACAAAATTGGATTTCGTGACGGATAAACCTAAACTTAGAGAGTCCCACAATATGAAGTGTACTCGTTGAGCACTTGGGCAACTCGATATGAATAATATGGATTATTCATAATACTTTATCAGATTAAATGAGTTAATCCATATCGTTTAATCGGTTAAACGATAACACATGCATTATGGGATCTTTCTGATAATAATTATTGTGTATTTGTATTTGATACATAATTGTAGGGCACAAATGTTGGACGATGATGTTCCGGGCTCGCGGCTCGGTCGGGAGTACGAAGTAGCCTGCGGGGGACTAAACCGGAGAAATAACATGGAGTCGCCACCCGGTGTGAACCGGGAAAATGATTTAAGGCCGCACTCACCCCTCGCAATGGAAGACCTCAAACCGTTGGGTTTGGAATGGTCCCTTACTTATGCCACTTGTAATGATATGATTTGTGAAATATTCTAACCAAGCCTAAACAACATATTTCCAAGAATATTCTACTTCTAAGTTCTCATACATGAAAGTAATCATCATAACGGCAAACATACGATATCACACAACAATCCCATAAAAATATTGAATCATCAAAAACGAAAAAATAAATAACAACCTAAACATAAACATAAAGAAACACTTATTGCAAAAGGAGATAACAAGATCATGTATAGAGGAATAACATACTAATGGTTAAATCATGCTTAAGAAACAAGTAACATCCTAACGACCTAGTCATGCTTGAACACAATCTTGCTAACACATCAAATGGATGAATGCGGAAATAAAAATGGATGATAACAGCAAAAGTATCAATAATGGAATGGCATGGTTAATTACATAATGCAAGAGAAATCACCCAAGAAGCAATCATGCATGAAATGTGATGAAAAATACTCAGTTCATTGTATGCGTGTTCGTGTAGCGTTCGTAAATGCGTTCGAATGGTAAACAGAAGGTTTGCGTTCATATAGCATTTGAGAACGCGTTCGAATGGGACAAGACCTGATGAAACAAAATGCATGCGCATTCGAGTAGTGTTCGTAAACGCATTCGAATGGGAAACATAAGGTTTCGTGTTCGTATAGCATTCGAGAACACGTTCGAACGGGACAAGACCTGATGCATGATAAAACAAAGAAAACTCATGCGTATTCAAGTAGCGTTCGTAAACACGTTCGAACGGTAAACAGAAGGTTCACGTTCCTATAGCGTTTGAGGACGCATTCGAATGGGATGAGACCCGATGAAACAAAATACATGTGCATTCGAGTAATGTTCATAAACGCATTTGAATGGGAAATAGAAGGTTCACTTTCGTATAGCGTTCGAGAACACATTCGAACGGGACAAGACCTGATGCTTGATAGATGACGCAACCCATACATAGATAAGCAAATCCACAATGTAGGACCCCGTGTGCCCGATTGAACTCATTCCCATCTAGTGTACCTCATCCGGCGCGGCAAAACATCGTGGTAAAGGTAGCCTTTAGGCATTTTCCCTCGAATAGAGGACCTTGAATCCACCCTAGTTAGCCAATGCGCACAAGAATGCAATGCATGCGTAAATAAAGAAATTATATGCAAAGGATAAATGACATAATAAAAGGCGCGGTAAAACATCGTGGTAAATGTAGCCTTTATGCATTTTCCCTCGAATGGAGGACCTTTAATCCACCCTAGTTAGCCCATACGCACAAGAATGCAATGCATGCGTAAATAAAGTAACGATATACAAAGGGTAAATGACATAATAAAAGGCGAGGCAAAACATCATGGTAAAGGTAGCCTTCAGGAATTTCCCTCGAATATATGACCTTTAATCCACCCTAGTTAGCCCATGTGCATTATGTTATCGTGCATATAAAATAAAGACAACAATAATATAGGACCTTGTATGCTCGATTAAATATATCTCACATTCAATCAAACATACTCCGTCCGGCGCGGCGAAGTATTGTCGTATGGTTGCCTTTTGGACTTTTCTTCCCTAAAATAGAGAACCTTTAGACCAACATACTAAGCCAATGCGTACTACATCATCAATACACAAACGGATAATGTGCAGAAAATAAAGGGCGAAATATAAAATGTCGATAATAAACAATCAAGGTAAAATGAAGTGAGATATGTGCCGTTTGCTCAAGTGGTACGTGGAGTTCTATCCCAAGTACAGACCGCACTATCGTCCATTCGGATTCGGCTATGGAATTTACGTCTGGGTTTCCATTCTATATACCGCAAGAGACGACACATTTCTCATTCATTCAAGGGTCACAACACACACCCACAAGCGACTCTCATATGAAGAAAATGAATAAAACAATTAAGAGATGAATAAAAATGAATAATAGAAGTGCCATCAGGTCTAACCTTTTAAGTCGCCTCTCGGACGTACGGTACAAGATCGTCGGAAGGGTTGACACTCCGTAACTCTTCCGGTTCACTGGTCAACTGCTTCCTTTCACTATTTTGTTGTTTAGACCGCTGTCTTTACTCCGTTCTGCTGCTTTTTTTGCTATATTACGGGGCTGTTTGTGGCAAAAGGCTACTATTTTTACGGTAAAAATGTCATTGTTTTGATGGTGATTTTTGGTGGTGTTAGTGCAGTTTTAGGGGTGAACTATTATTAGGGACTATTTTCGATTATATTATGGGACAGTTTCAAGTTGTATTTGTGCGACAATGGGGGTGTTTTGGTTTAGTGTTTTCGGCAATGGAGGAAGGAGGAGAAGAGAATTATTTCTTTTTGCTTCTTGCTTGTATTGGGCTTGGACTCTCTTTTATTTTTTGTGTGAGTTATGCGTGAATGCTTTAAGTTTTTTATGTGAATGAGCTAGGGGATGAGAGGTTGGTTTAGGCTTCTTTTATAGGCAAAGGCTAGGGTTTCTAAGGTTTGAATAAGAATGGATCAAGTAATTATTGGGGGGGAATATTTGATTAATGTCTCACAAGGAAATATCTTCTTATGTTAGGGAGGAGATTTGGTTTGATTGGGAAGGATATTATTTGATTTGTTTATTTAGGTATGTGGATTATTTAGATTGGGATGTGATATATTTAATTTTGGAAGGATATTATTTTAATTTGTGACATTTTTTAAATGTTTTAATCATTTTTGAGTGGGTTTTGGTGGGCTAATTTGGCTTGGGCGTGAGGCTAGCAACAACACCAGAAGTACCGACATCGTTCGAACACCGATTAGAATGCTGCACGAATGCCCGCAATATGTCTGATGTTCGAACTTTTTCACGAATGCAGCACGATTGAAAGCAGTGAACATGTGAATTGAATCCGATGACATACTTATCTGAATTTCCCCTTCCGAGATCCGTTTCCCGCGACTTACGTGACTTAAAAGGTAGTGTCTCCAAATGAGACTCATCATAGGGACTTACATGAAAAATGCAGTGCCTACAGTCGCCCCCACTTTGATGGGACTTGTGCAGTGTGTAACAATGACAATCCTATCAAAGTTGTGCAATTCATTTTTACTTACCTAGCTCGCCAACTGCCATCTAACTTGCCTGCTGCTTCAAGCTGAGTTGATGACGTAGTGGACCTCGATCCTGGGACGCATCCCAATAACTGTAACTGACAATGGGGGCCTCGACCCTGGGACACATCCCAATACCGCTGACAATGTGGGTCAAGACCTTAGGACGCATCCTAAAAACTAATGATGTAGTGGACCTCGATCCTGGGACGCATCCTAATAACTGCATCCGACAACGAGGGCCTCGACCTTGGGACGCATCCCAATACCGCTGACAATGTGGGTCACGACCTTGGGACGCATCCCCAAAATTACTGATGAAGTGGGTCACGACCTTGGGACTCGTCCCCAAAACTACTGATGATGATATGGGTCACGACCTTGGGACTCATCCCCAAAACTGATGCTGATAATATGGGTCACGACCCTGGGACTCATCCCCAAAACTGATGTTGATGTAGGCCTCGCCCCCTAACCGATGTTGACATGGGCTCGCCCCCAAACTGATGCGGATGTGGGCCTCGACCCTGGGACTCATCCCCCAACTGATGTTGACATAGGCCTCGCCCCCAAACTGATGCGGATGTGGGCCTCGACCTTGGGACGCATCCCCCAACCGATGCTGACATGGGCCTCACCCCCAACCTGATGTTGATGTGGGCCTCTCCCCAAACTGATGTGGATGTTGGCCTCGACCCTGGGAATCATCCCCCAACTGATGCTGACATGGGCCTCGCCCCTAAACTGATGCGGATGTGGGCCTCGACCCTAGGACTCATCCCCCAACTGATGCTGACATGGGCATCGCCCCCAAACTGACGTTGATGTGGGACTCACCCCCAAACTGATGCGGATGTGGGCCTCGACCCTGAGACTCATCCCCTAACTGATGCTGACATGGGCCTCACCCCCAAACTGATGTTGATGTGGGCCTCGCCCCCAAACTGATGCGGATGTGGGCCTCGACCCTGAAACTGATGACACTGTCATGTCACTACTTCGGTTGGCTTGCTTTTGTCACTTTCTCTTTTTCTTCTTTGAAACCTGTTATTACAAAATAGAACAAACCCAAAAGGAATGAAAATATGTTACTTGTATGCATGCATGCATGAATGAGTTTCCTATCTCGTTGGGTTAGGTCTTCTGTCAATTCCCTTGGTGACTGCTCGGTTTTCTTTCCCTCAGGAAAAATACTGCTTCAATCTATCCACATTGATCGGCTCGGTGAACTCATTCCCATCCAAATCTGACAGTCTCACTACCCCATTTCCCATTACTTTCTGCACTATGTAGGGTCCTTCCCAGTTAGGTCTGAACTTTCCTCTTGGGTCTTTCATCGACGGCCTCGACTACTTAAGTACCAAATAACCCTTTCTGATCTTAGTAGGATGCACTCTTTTGTTGAATGCTCTGGCTAGTCTCTTATGATATATATGCATGTGATGCAAGGACTTCATCCTCTTTTCATCCAGTAGTGCTAACTGTTCAAATCTCTGTGCGACCCATTCTTGTTCAGGTAACTCTGTTTCTGCTAATACCCTCAAGGATTGTATCTCAACTTCCACTAGCAGTACTGCTTCCATTCCATAGACCAAAGAGTAGGGCGTGGCTCTTGTCGCCATTCTCACTGATGTTCTGTACCCCCACAGGGCATACGGTAGTTTATCAGCCCAATCTCTATAGTTTTCTGTCATCTTAGCCATTATCTTCTTTATTGTCTTATTGGTTGCCGCAACTGCCCCATTTTCCTGCGGCCGGTAAGGTGATGACTTGTGATGTCCAATCCCGTATCTCTGTAGCATTACCTTTGTTTCCCCTTGAAACAGAACTCTGTTATCTGTCACTACATGATGCGGCATCTCGTATCAACATATGATGTTCCGAGCTATGAACTTTGCCATCTATTTTGCTGTGATGTTAAAAAATGACCCGGCTTCCACCCATTTTGAGAAGTAGTCCACTGCCACTACTATAAAATGATGTCCATTCGATGCACTCAGTCGAATCTCCCCGATCATATCAATTCCCCATACTGAGAAAGGCCATGGCTCTGATAGACCATGCAACTCTATGTGCGGCAGATGATTCAAATTACCGTGTGCTTGACAATAATGACAATGTTTTACCAGCTTTGCATAATCTGTCTCCATGGTCAACCAGTAAAAACCCTGTCTTACAATCTTACGAGACAAATTCAACTCATTCATATGCGGTCCACATACCCCGGCATGTATTTCTTCCATTGCCTTCTGAGCCTCTTCTTTTCTCAAATACTTCAACTGAACGCCATTTACCTGTCTCTTGTTCAATTCTCCTCTCAGAATCACATACTGAGAAGCCAACTCATGAATGGCTATTATGTCTTTTCTGCTTGCTCCTTCTGGGAATTCTCTGTGTTCCATATACCTTTGAATGTCATTATACCAAGGTTTTCCATCGTCGATCTCCATTTCCAGAACTCTTTCTATCTTATAAACAGGTCTGTTTGCTGTTGTCAGTACCAACGGTCTCATCACTAACTTCTCTGGATTTTCCCAAGTCGCTGCAAGTGTAGCTAATGCATCTGCCATCTGATTCTCTTCTCGCGGCAAGTGCTGAAATTTACAATCGGGGATAGCCCGTGCCAACTTTCTGAGGTAAAAAAGGTAAGGTTTCAACCATTCTTCCTTCAATTCCCATTCTCTCTACATCTGTTGGACTACCAACATCGAATCTCCGTAGACCTCCACGCTCTCAGCCTTCAAGGCTATCAATGCAGTCAATACAAAACCACATGCTTCATACTCGTCCATGTTGTTAGTTACTCCAAACGTCAACCTCTTGGCCATAGGCAAGGTTTCTCCCTCATGGGTCACTATCACAATCCAAATTTCGGCTGCTTTGCAATTCACCGCTCCGTTGAAATACATTTTCCATCCTTGAACTGTTATTGCTTGGATCTCTTCATCTGGGAATTCAAACTTGTATTGATCCCCTTCAAAAGATTGCAATGCCATGAACTCTGCTACGGCTCGCCCCTTGATTACTTTGGAGGTGAGATACTCAATGTCAAACTCTGTCAGCAACACTAACCATCTACCCAACTTCCTCACTAGCAAAGGTACTGAATGTAGATACTTCAAGGGATTTTCTTTGGCTACCACCTGGATCTTGTAAGACTGGAAGTAATGTCACAATTTTCTTGACGCCCATTCCACTGCCAAACATATCTTCTCTACTTCTTGATAGCGGGCTTCGTACGAAAGTATCTTCTTACTGAGATAGTAGATTGCATGCTCTACCCCTGTCTCATCTGCTTGTACCATCATTGCCCCCAGTGCTTCTAATTCTATGGCCAAATACAATATCAAGGGTCTGCCCGATCTCAGAGTTTTCAATACATGAGGTTTTACAAAGTATTCTCTGATCTTGTCGAAGGCTGCTTGACATTGCTCATTCTATTTCACTGGCTGGTCTTTTCTCAGCAGTTTGAAGATAGGCTCACATACTAATGTCAACTTAGCGATGAACCGACTGATATACTGAATTTTCCCGAGGAATGCTCTGACTTCCTTCTCTGTCTTCGGTGCTGGCATTTCAGTAATCGCTTTGATCTTCTCAGAGTCTACCTCTATTCCCCCCATTCCAACTGTATGTCCCAGCAATTTTTCGATTGTTACCCCAAACACACATTTCTTGGGATTCAGCCGCAAGTTGTATTTGTCAACTCTCTGAAGGAACTTCTCCAGTGATTCTATATGTCTGATTCTTGTCTCTGATTTCACCATCATGTCATCCACATACATTTCAATATATGCATGCATTAAATCATGGAATATCGTAGTGGCCATCCACTGATAAGTAGCTCATGCATTCTTGAGCCCAAATGGAATTACCTTGTAACAATATGTGCCCCACTCGGTGACAAAGACAGTCTTGTGCTTGTCTTCTTCAGCCATGAGAACCTGATTGTATCCTGAAAACCCATCTGTAAATTAATACATGGCAGATAAAGATGCACTGTCAACTAGCACATCTATATGAGGTAGAGGAAAATCATCTTTCGGGCAAGGCTTGTTAAGATCTCTGTAATCCACACACATTCTAACCTTCCAGTCTTTCTTTAGCACCAACACAATATTTTCCAACTACTCAGGATACTTCACCACTTCCAGGAACCCCACATCTATCTATTTCTTGACTTTTTCTCTAACTTTCTCGGCCCACTCAGGTCTCATCTGTCGAAGTTTCTGTTTCACCGGCTTAATATTCGGATAAGTTAGAATTATATGATGGGCAATGCTTCTGTGTACTCCAGGGATGTCCTCATATGACCAAGCAAACATTCCTTCTAATTTCTCCCGCTCCTCAGAGGTAACCTCACATGCAATTAGAATTTCCTTGGGGAACTCTAGCGTACCAAGGTTGAATGCATTTGTTCTGGTGGAACTGATATCAAATATACTCAAGTCATGCGAATTGAAAGGGAAAGACTCATACGAGTAAGCAAAATGATTGTCTTTATTGGTAGCAGATGCAGGAATACATTCAAATAAATCATAGAGATAAACATCTTCATCCTCCACAGATGTTTCATCTCCCACAGCTGGTTCTTCCTCATTTTCCTCGATGGTCAGGCCTTCCAACTTCATCAGCTCTTTTTCCCATTTCTCTTCTGTTGGACAGTTATGACCCGTAGCAACACTATTTGTACAAATAATGGTGTTGTTGTACAAATTAACTATTTAACAAAGGAAATTGCTCTTCTATCATTTGTAATTAGATTACCAATATGTATAAATGATAAGAGGTCCTTATGATTAGTTCATGGATTGAGATGATATGAGACAGTACCAATCCACGAAGGTTTAATCATTAAATATCCCTAGTCGGAGTATTATCGAGATTGGACATCAAAAATGCGGAAAAAGACTAGTATTACACTTATGCGCGTTGTGAGGGCATAACATCATAGTTCTCATATATTTGGGTTTAGGATACTCATGCAAGTGTAGTATGAGGTTGTGTTTTACCGATGGTACGAAAAATAGCTTCGCTCCGGATAGACACCTTAGAATTCCATTGGTAGTATTAATATGTGTCTATGGAAGTCTGAATCAGGGTAGGTGTATTTTGTCTTAACCTGAGACTTGCACCGCTATTACTTGCGACAATCAATGTACTTTGGTTTTGGTCGTCCAGAGCTTTAACAAGTTCTGTGCACACCTCTTCTGGGTATATTGAGAATCGTAGTGTATTGGGTGTGATGTCGAGATGGAGGTATCACTCCAGTCATAGTGGAGATGATGATCACGTAGGAAATCTTCGGGATAATATGACTAGGTCATGATTATTCGATTATAGAGACTAGTTACCAGAGATCCGATATGTGCTTCGTACGGGGCAGACACATTTCCAGCCCCAGGCCTTGCACGTGACATCCGATACTGGATCGAAATACGTAATACTTCGTATACTACGCTTGATAAAGATCACATATTCCAGTAAGAATATTTCTGGAGAATTGGGTAGGCATGGCGCTTTATTAGAAACCAACCTTGTCTTGTAAATCGGTAAAAATGTAGTACTAGGTACTTACGTGTTCGGATAGTTCGACGACTGGATTTACTGCCAATATATCCGGGGATCTCATGGGTCGCTTCCTGAAGATTCACCGATGACGTATGACTCACACTTCATTAATCTGGGATTAATTAGATGAGAGAAAATTAATCTGGGATTAATTACGGAGATATTTTATCTGGGATAAAATATTAATTAAAGAGAGAGAACGATTAATTTGGAATTAATCGATAAAATAATATATTCGATATATTATACGAAATTGGATTTCGACGCGGAATTGAAATTAATTTTAATTCGGGCGAACGAGTTAATTTAGAATTAATTTGTTAGCGACATGAATAGTAATTTTGCTAGGCATAATTATTTAATTACAATGCAGCGGAAAATTCATTAATTTGGAATTAGCGAACCCGAGCCCGGGAGTGTTTGCGGGCGCACTCGCATTTCGAATTCAAGTGCGGCCCATAAGTCGCATCAAGCGTCAAATCACTAGTCAATCGATGATGTGATGTCTAGTCACTTTGAGTGATTTGACAACTTGTCATGAGTGATGTGAATAGTGATGGAATGGTTGTTTGCATTAATGCCTTTGACTTTTGAAAATGGTAATTGTTTTGGTTTTTGTTTTGGAAATAAAAATAAACCAAATACATAAACATATTTTCCTCTCTCTTTCTTTATAACTCACGGTTTGGAACCATTTCCCTCCTTCTATCCCATTCGGCTTTTGAAGCCATTCTTCTCGTTGTTTTCTTGCTTGGCCGAGTAAAAAAAAGAAGCCAAAGAGAAGATTGTGGCAATCTTCATTTGCTAGCACACTTAAGGGTCATCCTAAGGTGATAGGGAACCGCACTTGTGAGCTTGGAATCAACATTTGAGAAGCTTGGAGCTTGGAGCATCAATGGAGGACATCTATGGAGGTTGACCGAAATTTTGGAAGAGTAGAAAAATCCCACTGTCGTGAGCCACCTTGGAGGGAGCTTAAAGTTTTCATTGATCCTCGCATCACTCAACCGATCATTGTAAGCATTCCACAACTTCTTTGTTGTATTCGCATATGGTTTCATTGCGTAAATCGATCCCGGTTAGAGCATAGAAACCCAACAATGGTATCAGAGCGAAGTTGAGCATGAAACTTGAACTTAGGGTTAAAATTGGGTAAATTATTTGAGCATGATTTGATAAAATTAATTGATTGAGTATGCTTGAATGATGTTTAATTGAAGTTGTATTGGATCAATTTCATGAAAATTGGATTGGATCATTTTTCCCCAAAATTCTAGGCTTGGCCGAGAATGACAATGCCTTAAATATCATGGTATTTTTGGATTTTAATCATTGGATGTTAATTGGGCTTTGAGACCCGTAACGATTAGATTTAGAATCTAAGTCGTAAAGGTTTGTTAATAAAGTGTAATATTTAATTTGGAATTAAATAATGAATTAGTATTAAATGCAAATTAAATTGGATTTAATGTTGTAGTTTAATTTAATTCAAGAACTCATACTTTGAGTACTTATTCGCAAAACGAGTTTGACTCGCGGAAAATCAAATCGTTGTTTGAACATTGGATTGTCATTAATATTCAGATTAATTAATTGGATTAGATTGATTAATAACATGCTTGTGTGAATACAAGGTTGCAATGCATGAATAATGTATATCGGATGGATATTAGATGGGTGGGGCAATTTTGGAAATTGTTGTAATAAATTTAGAATTTATTAAATTGGACCTGCTTGTCCAGCCTATTACCTCCTTACTCCTTGTATTTCTCTTCTCACCTATTCCCCTCAATGTAAATGAGGTTTCTTTAGAAGAGTTATGTAACGGGTAGAAGTAATACTTGTGCTAGCGGGAGAGAGGAAATGGAGAGATTTGTTCTAGGAAAAATGTGTTAAGTATCCATCCACATATCATTATTATATTTATTTACTTACGAGCCTTATTATGTGTTTAGAATGCATGTTTAAGGGTGTATGATGATGAGACCTTAACAAAGATAATTAATTGGTTGCCAATTGCACGCGAAAAACCCTCAACATCATATTTAGCATTTTTCCTTCCATTAAGTGATTCTTACTCAAGATCTAAGACTGGCATTGGTTTGTTGGCCAAAGTCAAGACCTTTGTCCGTCGAGGATGTGTTTGAATCATGAAGGCTGTGTTACATATTGGTGTCTTGTCCAAGTTGTGATTTTTTGGTCAAAGTCAAGATCATTTCTTGTCCATCGACATTGATTACGAAGTTTTCCATGGTCAATGGGTTCCGCTTACTGGGATCACTAAGTTTGTTGTGTCAAAGCCAAGGCTTAGTTGATTCAAAGGAAAAATGTTAGGCAATATATTGGATGTATTGGCATATATAAGATATATGTTTCAGACTTGGAAGTCCACCTACTGGATCTAGGAATTGGATGGGATCCAATTGATATTAGAGATCTACCTAGTTAATTATCATATAATTTTTTGGCCAAATTCAAGATTGTGTGTTATTTAACGGGATCCTAGTCCACTAGGAAATAAGGTTTCCCGAGTACTCCACAGAGGGCTAGAGGCTCGTCGAAAAATAGTGGGAGTCAAGTATTAAATTTGCAATATTCGTTTAGTTACTTGATATATGCGCTCATTCAAATTATTCGTCAAAATAAATTAATATATTAGTTGGACTAATATTTAATTGTTGTTTTAATAAAACAGTTGGACTGTATTCAAACTATTTCATTTATAGTTGATTATATATTGGATTATAGTAATCAATATATTTGAATTAACTATTTCAATTAATAGTTGATTTTATAATTGGATTATAGTAATCAATATAATTGAATTTAACCTATTGAATTATAGTTGATTATATAGTTAGACTATAGTAATCATTATAATAAATAGTACCTAAAATCGTTGATTAAATAGTTGGACTATTAGAATCAAGATAATTGAAAGATTAGTGTTTAAAACATAATCCTGGGTGAAAATGTATTTAAACGAATTTAATTATTCAAATTGGGAATAAATATCAGGATAGTCCTGAAAACCGAGAAGTTACTTTATTTGATATAGTGACGTCTCGAGCCTAAGCCAGAAGTTGATCAATTAGTAGAGCATGATCTTTGGAAGATTCATGTGATGATAACTTAAGTGTTTAAACTAATAAGCTTGCCAAATAGACTCCTTAATTTCTTAATCAGAACTAAGGATTAGATCATTAAAGTATGATAATGAAATTGAAGGATCTTCATAGATCTATTTTTAGATCTTTGAAGTACTAAATTGCAATAGTAAACTCTTGGAGAGTTAATGGCTATACTCAATGAGTCAAAGCCAAAGTTTGCAATTAGTCAAGAAGCGCAAGGCGCACTTTACTTCGACATTGTAGAAGGCCAAGGCTTGGCCAAAGGCTTCTGGGGTGTGAAAGGGGCAAAGGCAAAATCATTATTATCTTCTGGGAAGATAAAGGACATATCCCAGAATGTCTGCCTAAATTGTGGCAAACGGGGACACGGAAGCGTGACTGTCGTATGGACAAGGTAGACATGAAGGAATTGAAAATGAGCAAGGTTCCGACTTCAAATATGTTTGTCATAAAATATGTTCACTGCTAGTATTAAAAATGGATTTTAGATACTGGATGTGGTACATAAATATGTACTGGTGTGCAGAATCTGCTGAAAAGCAGGATACTGACTTCAGTTGAGATTAATCTTCGAATTGAAAACGGGACGAAAGTCGCTGTTTTAACTGTAGATACCTAAGTTTAGGAACTACCCTTCGGGTGTGTACTTAAATTAGGAAACTGTTACAATGTAACTAGTTTGACTAGATACATTATCTTTATATCAGGGTTTAATCTGTTGCGGATGTCCCTTTATATTCTAGAACACTAAAGTGTTTTATTATATAAAGATGATATTGAGATAAACACATTAAATGTGAATAACAGTATTTATATTTTGAATATAAATAAATCTCAAACATATAGCTCAAACTGAATTAATCAGTTGAGACTTATGTGTGGCAATGTTGTCTGGGACACAATTAAACAAGATTCGTATATCCACACTTTTTGAAGAGTGGGTACTAAGACAAATTTGATTCCATTCAAATAATGTCTACGAATCTAGTTTGTTAGGCAAAGTGCATAAAACACCTTTACTTGGTAAAAGTGCAAGTGCCCCCGATCTGTAAGCCCTCGTTCATAGTGACGTAAGTGGGCCCATGTCTAGCTAGGCTAGATGTTGATATGAATGTTTCATGACCTTTACGGATGTGGCATAGCGTTATGGTTATATGTTTCCTTTGAAACACAAATCAGAATCTTTTAGAGTTCGACACGAAAAAGACAAAACAGATCGGCTAAAGTGTAAAAACCATCACGATCGGACCATGATGAAAATACTTAAGCAATAAGTTTCTCAAATACTTGAAAGATTATAGTATTCTTTCAATGAGGACTCCTCCCGGAACAGGCCAGTTTGATGGTGTGTCCGAACAGAGAGACCGAATTCTGTTGGACATGATAACGTTAATCATGAGTCGCTCTGATCTACCATTTCCTTCAACGGATACGTATAAACAGTGCAAAACTTATTTTGAATAAGGTTCCATAAAAATCTGTTTGACAGACTTCATATTAGATATGAATAGGAAAGAAACTAGGTTTTCTCATTCTTGAGATTTGGGTATGCTGGGCATATGTTTGGATGATACCAAACTAGAACCCGAATCGGATAAGTGCCTAAGTTGTAGGTTATCCAAAGGAAACCTAAGTATAGTACTTATAAAACTCACTAGAGAACAATATAATTGTTGCTCACCATGCGGTTTTCCTAAGCAGAATACCTATATGCAGTGGTAAGGGGGAGGAAAGTAAAACTCGATAAAAATCGGAGTAATACTGATCCAGGCACCGATCCTTTAATGGAACACAAATAGTTCATCAATGATGAAACTATACCAATAATCTTCGAATACACAAGAAATGCGTAAGTCGAAGAGAGTCAAAAAACAACCTGGGGTATGAGTTTCTGATCTCACCTCATAAAGATGTCAATCTTATTGAGGAATACGAACTGACTGCGTATGAGGAAGTGATACAAGGTATCGACTCCCTATTATGGCAATGTACCATGAAGTCAGAAATGGATTACATGTAAAACAACTAAGTTTGGACACTAGTTGTTGTACCGAAAGGCATTGTGCCTATTGGTACTATATAAGTCTTCAAGGAAGACATACATGGAAGGCAACATACCAATGTACTAAGCTAGGCTTGTAGCGAAAAGGTATCGTTATCAACATTGTGTCGATTACGACTAAACCTTTTACTCGTTGCCATGGTTAAATCCGTTTGGATAATGCTGCTAATGCTGCATGTTTCATTTATGAAATATGGCAGCTGAACGTCAAAATCGCTTTACTTAACGGAAACCTTTTGGAGGATGTTTATAACATCTTGACGGTTTTTTCGTACCATAATGAGAAAACAAGGTTTGCAAGTTAATTCGATCCATGGATGGATTGAAGCAAGTATTGCGCTCTTGGAATTATCGTTCTGAAGTAATCATAATGGTATATGATTTAATTCAAAACGAAAATGATTCTTGTGTATATAAGGAGATTAATGGGAGCGCACTGACAGTGACTGTGCTATATAAGTAATGATGACATATCATTTCTTGGAAATGATATTCCCATAATCGAATTGGTGAAAGCTTGGCTTTCATGAAATTTCTCCGTAGATTCTTGGGAGAGACAACCTTTATTCTATGAATAAAGATCTATTGGGATAGATCTAAATATTGTTAACACTCTCCGAGAACTCGTACATTGAAAAATATACGCGACCTGATGTCTCATATGCTTTGAGCATATGGAGTCACAATCGGGCCAATCCAAGTGATATTTATTGGATTGATGTTAATAACATCCTTTAATATCTTAGATGAATTAAGGATGCTGTCTTAATCTATGGATAAGTAGAACTTGAAGTGACTGGGTTCACTGCTATAAGTTTCCTAACCGATAAAAACGACTATAAGTCGTAAAAATGGTACTATAAAGTTTGAATAACGGAAAAGTGAGCTGGAAATCTTCCAAGAAAGATACTATTACCGAATAAACAACACAAGTGGATTATTGCTACAGCTGAGGCAGCAATAGAAGCCTTCTGGATTGATAATAATCCTAATCAGAGTAGGTGTAGTTCTGTTAGCAACTGAGCTAGGCAACAGCGCAGGCTAAAGAATTAATGGTCTCATCAACGATCCAGATACATACTTCGATTATTCATCTGATTCGTTCGGATCATACGTCATGGCGATGTGATGATCGAATAAATCGCATCAGATGATAATTATGCAAATCTGCTGACGAAAGCATTTTCTCTGCAGAAATTTGAGCGAATCGTACATAGTTCGGGTGTAGGACACTTGAGTGACTGGCTATAGGCCAAGTGGGAGATTTTTGGATAGTTATGACCCATAGCGTCACTATTAATACAGATTATGGTGTTTTTGTACAAATTATGTGACAAAGGAAATTGATCTTCTATCATTTGAAATTAGATTACCAAGATGTATAAATGATAGGCGGTCCTTATGATTAGTTCCTGGATTGAGATGATATGAGACAGTATCAATCCACGAAGGTTTAATCATTAAATATCCCTAGTCAGAGTATTATCGAGATTGGACATCGATAATGCGGAAAAGACTAGTATTACACTTGTGCGCGTTGTGAGGGCATAACGACATAGTTCTCATATATTTGGGTATAGGATACTCATGCAAGTGTAGTAGGAGGTTGTGTTTTACCGATGGTACGGAAAACAGCTTCGCTCTGGATAGACCCCTCGAAATTCCATTGGTAGTATGACTATGTGTCTATGGAAGTCTGAATCAGGGTAGGTGTATTTGGTCTTAACCTGAGACTTGCACCGCTAAAACTTGCGATAATCAGTGTACTTTGGTTTTGGTCGTCCAAGGCTTTAACAGATTCTGTGTACGCCTATGAGAATCGTAGTGTATTGGGTGTGATTTCGAGATGGAAGTATCACTCCAGTCATAGTAGAGATGATGATCACGTAGGATACAGAACTGGTTCTCTTATATGATGTAGTCATCGGGATAATATGACTAGGTCATGATTATCCGATTATAGAGACTAGTTACCAGAGATCCGATATGTGCTTCATACGGGGCAGACACATTTCCAGCCCCAGGCCTTGCACGTGACATCCGATACTGGATCGAAATACGCAATACTTCGTATACTACGCCTGATATAGATCACATATTCCAGTAAGAATATTTCTGGAGAAATAGGTAGGCATGGCGCTTTGCTAGAAACCAACCTTGTCTTGTAAATCGGTAAAAACGTAGTACTAGGTACTTACGTGTTCGGATAGTCCGACGACCGGATTTACTGCCAACATATCCCGGGATCTCATGGGTCACTTCCCGAAGATTCACCGATGACGTATGACTCGCACTCATTAATCTGGGATTAATTACGAAGATATTTTATCTGGAATAAAATATTAATTAAAGAGAGAGAACGATTAATTTGGAATTAATCGATAAAATAATATATTCGATATGTTATTCGAAATTAGATTTCGACGCGAAATTGAAATTAAATTTTAATTCGGGCGAACGAGATAATTTAAAATTAATTCGTTAGCGAAGTGAATAGTAATTTTGCTAGGCATAATTATTTAATTACGACGCAACGGAAAATTCGTTAATTTGGAATTAGCGAACCCGAGCACGTGAGTGTTTGCGGGTGCACTCGCATTTCGAATTCAAGTGCGGCCCACAAGTTACATCAAACTCCAAATCACTAGTCAATCGATTGATGTGATGTCTAGTCACTTTGAGTGATTTGACAACTTGTCATGAGTGATGTGAATAGTGATGGAATGGTTGTTGGCATTATTGCCTTTGACTTTTGAAAATGGTAATTGTTTTGGTTTTTGTTTTGGAAATAAAAATAAACAAATACATAAACACATTTTCCTCTCTCTTTCTTTATGACTCACGGTTTGGAACCATTTCCCTCTTTCTCTCCCATTCGGCTTTTGAAGCCATTCTTCTTCTTGTTTTCTTGCTTGGCAGATTAAAAGGAGAAGCCAAAGAGAAGATTGTGGCAATATTCATGTGCTAGCACACTTAAGGGTCATCCTAAGGTGATTGGGAACCGCACTTGTGAGCTTGGAATCACCATTTGAGAAGCTTGGAGCTTGGAAAATCAATGGAGGACATCCATGGAGGTTGACCAAAATTTTGGAAAAGCAGAAAAAGCCCACTCCCGTTAGCCACCTTGGAGGGAGCTTAAAGTTTTCGTTGATCCTCGCATCGCTCAACCGATCATTGTAAGCATTCCACAACTTCTTTTTTGTATTCGCATATGGTTTCATTACTTAAATCGATCCCAGTTAGACCGTAAAAACCCAACATCTTCTTTATTCTTCACAATTTCCGATGCCACTGACTTCTCACTTATCACCTCTTGAAAGATCTCAAACCCGGGTACCACAATCCCATTGACTTCTACCGGTTCAGGTTCTCCCTGATATCTCGTTGCCTTCACAAAGCATTCCATCAGCTTCAACCATTTCTTCTTGGATTTCGGCTTATCCTCATCAGACATGTATCCCCACCCTCTCCGGGCAGTCTGCCCCTTAAAGTTTGGCAATGTCGAACCTTTACCCGGCTCGAACTTCATCTTCTCCATGAACCTAGCCACCTTAGGATCCACCCACTCCTCAAAAGTTACCGATACCTGGAACCTCGCGAAATGTTGTATCTCTAAAGCAGCCACACATTATCTACTTCAGCTCGGATGGTGACAATCTCTCCCTCGTAGGGAAACTTAATAACTTGATGCAGAGTAGAGGGCACGCCCCCAAGCTTGTGAAACCAAGGCCTTCCCAACAAAAAAGCAAAAGTGACCGGGATGTCCATCACTGTGAATTCAACCTCATCTTCAATTGGGCCAACTTTGACCATTGCTGCAAAAGTACCCTCAACTCCCCTCTTACCCAGATCGGTTGCCTTTATACCCAGTTTTTCCAAAATCTTCAATGGGCACACATTGATGGAGGAGTCGTCATCTACCATCACACAAGAGGTCTTTTTGCCCCTTAATTCAGATCTGATGAATAAAGGCTTGTTATGATTTCTTCCATCGGTCAGGAGTTCCTCCTCAGAAAAGGTTATTATCCGCTAAGCTTCCTTTTTCACTGATCCGACAAACATCGCAGGGTTGGTATCCTCCGTCACCACTATCCTGCTCAAGGCCTCAACCATGGCCCGCCTGTGCTCATGAGACGAACATCACAATTCCCAGACGCTAACATGTGCCCGTGTCTTCCTCAACTGACATAGCACTGTATCCCCCTCAGTATTCTCCATATTTTCAAACACTTCTCTGCCTTTCGTCAACACTTCTTTACCTTTTTCAGCCGTATCACAATAGAAACGCCCGCTACGTTTCAATCCTCTTACCACCTCTTCATCACTACTGGAGAAATCTTCCTAGAAATTCTTCCTCTGTTCTATTTCATCCTCACTGTTGTTATCCCAAATTCCTAGGTCGGGTATCTTTTCGGGTAGGCCACAGTTTATCATTTAGGTTGGTGGTGGGACAGAGTGGTAATTTAGCATGGGGTTTTTGTGTGTGTTAGGCTGTTCTATTTCTAGGTCGGGTATCTTTTTGGAGTCTATAAGGTCCTGGATTTCATGGCAAAGGCGGGCATAATTCTCACTGTCATGGCCCTTATGTTGATGGAAATGGCAACGGTGGTTCAGGTTGAGATGTGGTGGTGGAGGGTGTGGAAGTGGTTTGGTTTCTAAGGGTTTCAGAAGTCCCTGTCTCTTTAATTTATCCAATACCTTAGACAAGGGTCTACCCAGGTCGGAGAAACGCCGGTTCCAGATAGCAGCAATCTCCGCAGAAATAGGTTTGGCACCTGATGTTCCTCCAACGGGCCTCCTGTCCAGGCTAAGAACTTTCTGTTCTCAGCTTCTTCTTCTTCAATATCCATGACAGTCTCCCTCAATTGTCGAAAATTAGAAATCTTGGAGGTCATCCTCCTCAACTTACCATATATTGAGGGCTTAGTGCCCTTGATGATGATTTTAATCTGGTCATTCTCAGAGGGCCTGTATTTTCAGAAGTTGGCTTCTCCAGCGGTCTACGTACTCCTTGAAGCTTTCTCCCGGCTTCTGCTTAGTGTTCTCCAAATCACGGAGTGACAAATCAATCTTCAAATCTGTAATATATTGCTTCAGAAAAGCTTCAGCCAGTTCTCTCCAGTCTTCCTTAACCTTTCTTTCCAGGCTGTGATACCATACCACGGGTGCCCCCTCGAGTGACATCCCAAACATTTTCTGAACCTGACACTTGGATAAACCCACTGAACTCATAATTGAAACATACTAACGGAGATGGACCATCCGATCCACATTCCCGTTGAACCTGGAAATGACAATAGTGGTTCAGGTTGAGATGTGGTGGTGGAGGGTGTTGAAGTGGTTTGGTTTCTAAGGGTTTTTGAAGTCTCTGTCTCTTTAATTTCTCCAATAACTTAGCCAAGGGTCTACCCAGGTCAGAGAAATTCCGGTTCCAGATAGCAGCAATCTCAGCAGAAACAGGTTTGGCACCTGATGTTCCTCCAATGGGCCTTCTGTTCAGGCTATATAACTTTCTATTCTCAGCTTATTCTTCTTCAATATCCTTGACATTCTCACTCAACTATCGAAAATCAGTAATCATGGAGGTCATCCTCCTCAACTTGCCGTAGATTAAGGGCTTAGTGCCCTTGATGATCATTTTAATCTGGTTCTTCTCAGAGGGCCGAGTCTACATTTTCAGAAGCTGGCTACTCCAGCGGTCTACATACTCCTTGAAGCTTTCCTTCGGCTTCTGCTTAGTGTTCTCCAAATCACGGAGTGACAAATCAATCTCCAAATATGTAACATATTGCTTCAAAAAAGCTTCAGCCAGTTCTCTCCAGTCTTCATTAACCTTTCTTTCCAGGTTGTGATACCATACCACGGGTGCCCCCTCGAGTGACATCCCAAACATTTTCTGAACATGACGCTTGGATAAACCCACTGAACTTATAACTGAAACATACTGACAGAGATGGACCCTCGGATCCCCATTTTCGTTGAACCTGGCTATATTTGGCATCTTGAATTGAGCTGGCAACTGTTCTTCAAAGGTCATTGCCTCATAATCTAGCAGGTCTTCATGTTTGCCCCTCATCTTACGGGTAACCAACTCTACCTGATCTCGGAGTTTCTACAGTTAAGCTTGAACCCTGCCACTTTCCCCGCAGCATATTTAGCCATATCATCATCAAAACCTGGAATATCATCATTCAATCTAGTCGGAGGGTCTTCACACCTCCCATTCTCAGAGTTTCCCCCAGCACGGGGCACAACCAAATTGGCCAAAGCAGTAGTCAAGGCTTGCAACTGTTCAGTAACCTTAGTGAGATTGATTTCCAACTGATCCATACAGGATGTTTCATTCTCTGATTCACTCATGTTTGCTATCGGCCTTTTAACAAGTCTTTCCTTTTCCCTAACCCAACGGGTATCTATGATGGCTCTTAAGACACAAGAGAGTTAACATGATGTGTGTATGCATGAGATACATACGATGTGTGGAACATATAATTTGGCCCATTGTCATTTTAAAGCTTCAATCATATTATTGCAAGGTGCAAACTTGTCCCAGTTGAAAAGGCCCAACAGGTTTACACCTTTACGACAACATGGTTAAACAACTTCAAATGATAAGGGGCCCAAACACAGGATGGCCCATCGGCATTTTAGAATCTTTTGGCCCAATTGTCATATGATGCGAACTCGTCCCAGTTTAAATGGCCCAACAAGTTCGCATTTCTGACAAGAAGTCCAACTGTATCCAAATGAGGATGGTCCTAAACATAAGTATAAAGAAATAATTTCTACCGAGTGGCCCATCGATATTTTAGAAGCTTTTTGCCCAATTATCATAGGATAAGAAATCATCCCAGTTTAAATGGCCCAACAAGTTCGCATTTCTGACAAGAAGTCCAACTGCATCCAAATGAGGATGGTCCACAAGCACAAGGAAATAATTGTTATAGGTCATACAACTTTGGTCTACGTGTGGGTTTACGGGAGTGTGGACAAAGACTCTCGCTGGCGAAGGATTGCCCACAACTAGGTCTCCCCACTCAAGGGTTCGAGTGACCAAGTGAGCGCACCTTTTTTATACCTTACGGTACGTGCCAACGAGTTATGGTGTGTGACTGACTGTCAAATGGATTTCCCGTTGTAGATTCCCCAGAGAGAGGGCGGAGCAAACTCTCTAAAAAACCAAGCCTCTTATGCTCTTATCGCTTGGTGACAGAAATAAACAATGAGTCCTCCAAATTAGTCCATCACAGTAGGCTACAAGTACATGATTATCTAGGTGCCTTCGCAGCTTTTTCTTATAGAAAGGTAGTGAATGAGGGAAAACACCAAACCATTACCTAGCCTTAAAAGTGCATTTGATGTGAACTGGGAAAATGATTTAAGGCCGCACTCACCCCTCGCAAGGGAAGACCTCAAACCGTTGGGTTCGGAATGGTCCCTTACTTATGACACTTGTAATGATATGATTTGTGCAATAATCTAACCAAACCTAAACAACATATTTCCAAGAATATTCTACTTCTAAGTTCACATGCATGAAAGTAATCATCATAACGACAAACATAGGATATCACACAATAATCTCATGAACATGTTGAATCATCAAACACGAAAAAATAAATAACAACTTAAACATAAATATAAAGAAACACCTATTGCGAAAGGAGATAACAAGATCATACATAGAGGAATAAGATATTAATGGCTAAATCATGCTTAAGAAACAAGTAACATCCTAACGACCTAGTCATGCTTGAACAAAATCTTACGAACACATCAAATGGATGAATGCGGAAATACAAATGGATGATAACAGCAAAAGTATCAATAATGGAATGGCATGGTTAATTACATAATGCAAGAGAAATCACCTAAGAAGCAATCATGCATGAATTGTGATGAAAAGGACTCAGTTCACTGTATGTGCGTTCGTGTAGCGTTCGTAAACGTGTTCGAACGGTAAACAGAAGGTTTGCGTTCGTATAGCATTTGAGAACACGTTCGAACGAGACAAGACCTGATGAAATAAAATGCATACGCGTTCGAGTAGCATTCGTAAATACGTTTGAACAGGAAATAGAAGGTTTTCGTTCGTATAGCGTTCGTGAATGCATTCGAATGGGACAAGACCTGATGTATGATAAAACAAAGAAAACTCATGCACGTTCGAGTAGCGTTCGTAAACGCGTTCGAATGGTAAATAGAAGGTTCGTGTTCGTATAGCGTTTGAGGATGTGTTCGAATGGGACGAGAGCTGATGAAACAAAATACATGTGCATTTGAGTAGCGTTCGTAAATGCGTTCAAACTGGAAACAGAAGGTTCGCGTTCGTATAGCATTCGAGAACATGTTCGAACGGGACAAGACCTGATGCATGATAGATGACGCAACACATACATAGATAAGCAAATCCATAATATAGGACTCCGTGTGCCCGATTGAACTCATTCCCATTCCATCGGGTGTACCTTATCCGGCGCAGCAAAACATCGTGGTAAAGATAGCCTTTAGGCATTTTCCCTCGAATGGAGGACCTTGAATCCACTCTAGTTAGCCAATGCGCACAAGAATGCAATGCATGTGTAAATAAAGCAATGATATGCAAAGGATAAATGACATAATAAAAGGCGCGGCAAAACATCGTGGTAAAGGTAGCCTTCAAGCATTTTCCCTTGAATCCACCCTAGTTAGCCCATGCGCACAAGAATACAATGCATGCATAAATAAAGCAACGATATGCAAAAGGTAAATGACATAATAAAAGGCGCGGCAAAACATCGTGGTAAAGGTAGCCTTCAGGCATTTTCCCTCGAATAGAGGACCTTTAATCAACCCTAGTTAGCCCATGCGCATTATGTTACCGTGCATATAAAATAAAGACCACAATAATATAGGACCTCGTATGCTCGATTAAACATATCTCATATTCAATCAAACATACTCCGTCTGGCGCGGTTAAGTATTGTCGTAAAGGTAGCCTTTTGGACTTTTCTTCCCTCAAATACAGAACCTTTAAACCAACATACTAAGTCCATGCGCACTACATCATCAATACACAAACGGATAACATGCAGAAAGTAAAGGGCGAAATATAAAATGCGGATAATAAACAATCAATGTAAAATGAAGTGAGATATGTGCCATTTGTTCAAGTGGTACGTGGAGTTGTATCCCAAGTACAGACCGCACTACCGTCCATTCAGATTCGGCTACAGAATTTACATATGGGTTTCCATCCTATATACCGCAAGAGACGACACATTTCTCATTCATTCAAGGGTCACAACACACATCCACAAGCGACTCTCATGTGAAGAAAATAAATAAAACAATTAAGAGATGAATAAAAATGAATAATAGAAATGCCTTCAGGTCTAACCTTTTAAGTCACCTCTCGGACGTACGGTACAAGATCATCGGAAGGGTTAACGCTCCGCAACTCCTCCGGTTCACTGGTCCACTGCTTCCTTTCACTGTTTCATTGTTTGGACCGCTGTCTTTACTCCGTTATGCTGCTATTTTTGCTGTATTAGAGGGCTGTTTTGTGGCAAAAGGCTACTGTTTTTTGTGATAAAAATGTCACTATTTTGATGGTGATTTTCGGTGGTGTTAGTGGATTTTTAGGGGTGATTTTTGGTGATGTAAGGGGTTGTTATTAGGGACTATTTTCGGTGATATTAGGGGACAGTTTCAGGTTGTATTTGTGCAGCAATGGGGGTGTTTTGGTTTAGTGTTTTCGGCAATGGAGGAAGGAGGAGAAGATAATTATTTCTTTTTGTTTCTTACTTGTATTGGGCTTGGACTCTCTTTTATTTTTTGTGTGAGTTATGCATGAATGCTAGGAGTTTTTTGTGTGAATGAGCTAGGGGATGAGAGGTTGGTTTAGGCTTCTTTTATAGGCAAAGGCTAGGGTTTCTAAGGTTTGAATAGGAATGGATCAAGTAATTATGGGGGGAATAATTGATTAGTGTCTCACAAGGAAAGATCTTCTTATGTTAGGGAGGAGATTTGGTTTGATTGGGAAGGATATTATTTGATTTGTTTATTTAGGTAGGTGGATTATTTAGATTGGGATGTGATTTATTTAATTTAGGAAGGATTTATTTTAATTTGTGACATGTTTTAAATGTTTTAATCATTTTTGGGTGGGTTTTGGTGGGCTAATTATGCTTGGGCGTGAGGCTAGCAACAAAACCAGAAGTACGACACATTTGAACGCTGATTCGAACGCTGTATGAACGCCCGCAATCTACCTGACATTCGAACATGTTCATGAACAAAGCACGAACGAAAGCAGTGAACATGTGAATTGAATCCGATGACATACTTATTCTGAATTTCCCCTTCCGACATTCGTTTCCCGCGACTTCCGTGACTTAAAAGGTAGTGTCTCCAAATGAGACTCATCATAGGGACTTACATGCAAAATGCAGTGCCTACAATAATACGATTAGATACACATTAATTATTCGTCAAATGAGATTTTGATACATGCCATAAATATATGTATTTGTTATTTATTGTAAATAAAAATACATATATAATAATAATATTTACATAATTGATTATTTGAATATTTAATTGTTAAATAATACAATAATTAATTTATCCAACTTTTTCATAAATGTTTTGAAAAATTTCCAATTATTATTGGACCAAATGGCATGCATTAAATATACTTTATGTGTGTGCTAATTTGATTGGGTAATATAAAATGTATTATTATTAAATTTGATTTAATTTGTCAAAATACAAAATTGCCCTCCTTTTACCCCAATTTTCGTCCTTCTTCTTTATATTAGAAAAATTGTTTCTCTCTCTTTTTCATTCATCATCATGAACGTCAAAGGCCTCCAAAAATGGATTTCCAAATTAGCTTGAAGAATTCATGAAGAATCAAAGGAAAAACTAAAGAAAATAGCTAAGGATTTGGAGGATTAAAGGTAATCTTCCATACCCCTAAGCTTTGAAATTTAGTTTCTTGTATCTTGAGTTGTTAGAAGTGTTCTAGGGTTCCTAAGTTTCTGATTTTTGGGGCTTTTGTTTGTGGTTGTTGAAGATGGAAGTGAAATGCATGTGTGAGGTAGTATTGGATGAAATTAGTTTAATCTTTGTCTAATTTGATCAATTGTTGATAGGTTGCCATTCTAGAGTTGTTGATCCACTCTAAGATATCCTAGAATTTTTCTAGAGTTGTTCATGTGTGGTGGGACTCAATTGGTGTTGAGATTAATTAATTTAGTCTTGAAATTTTAGATTTAAAGCATGAAAAATTAGGAATTTCTGTTTGCTGATCAAATTATGTAAAACTAGAAATTCTGGGATGTTTTTGATGTCATACGAATGTAATGGATGTATTTTGGGAGTTGGCATAATTTCCGAAAAGTGTTTCCGACTTGAAATAAGCGAAAATGGTGTTACCAGGTGGATTTTGAGCCAACCGGGTAATGGCTATCCAAAGAGTGATCTTGTTGGACAGTTATGGCCCATAGCATCACTATTTGTACAGATCATGGTGTTGTTGTACAAATTAACTATGTGTCAAAGGAAATTGCTCTTTTATCATTTGTAATTAGATTACCAAGAGATATAAATGATAAAAGGTCCATATGATTAGTTCCGGATTGAGATGATATTAGACAGTATCAATCCATGAAGGTTTAATCATTACATATCCCTAGTGGTAGTATTATCGAGACTGGACATCGATAATACAGAATAGACTAGTATTACACTTGTGCGCGTTGTGGGAGCATAACGACATAGTTCTCATATATTTGGGTATTGGATACTCATACAAGTGTAATAGGAGGTTGTGTTTGCCGATGGTACGGAAACAGCTTCGCTCTGGATAGACCCCTCGAAATTCCATTGGTAGTATGACTATGTGTCTATGGAAGTCCGAATCAGGGTAGGTGTATTTGGTCTTAACCTGAGACTTGCACCGTTAATACTTGCGACAATCAATATCTTTGGTTTTGGTCATCCAGGGCTTTAACAGGTTCTGTGTACGCCTCTTCTGGGAATATTGAGAATCGTAGTGTATTGGGTGTGATGTCGAGATAGAAGTGTCACTCCAGTCATAGTGGAGATGATGATCACATAGGATACGGAACTGGTTCTCTTATGTACTACAGTCATCGGGATAATATGACTAGGTCATGATTATCCGATAATAGAGACTAGTTACCAGAGATCCGATATGTGCTTCCTATAGGGCAGACACAATTCCAGCCCCAGGCCTTTCTAGAAGCCAACCATGTATGACTCGCACTTTATTAATCTAGGATTAATTATAAGAGAGAGAAAATTAATCTGGGATTAATTGCGGAGATATTTTATCTGGGATAAAATATTAATTAAGAGAGAGAACGATTGATTTGGAATTAATCGATAAAATAATATATTCGATATATTATACGATATTGGATTTCGACGCGGAATTAAAATTAGATTTTAATTCTGGCGAACGAGTTAATTTAGAATTAATTCTTTAACTACGTGAATAGTAATTTTGCTATGCATAATTATTTAATTACGTCGCAACGAAAAATTCGTTAATTCGGAATTAACGAACCCGATCCCGGGAATGTTTACGGACGCACTCGCATTTCGAATTCAAGTGCGGCCCACAAGTCACATCAAGCATCACATCACTTGTAACTTTAAAGTTTCTTTAACTTAATGGGTTTTGGTGGAGTTGGTAGAGACTTGAAACACACTCCAATTTGAAAGGTTTGAATGACTATTACCAAATCCACTTTTGGTATATCATTAATTGATTTTTGGAAAACATAACCAACACACATTCTCTCATTCTTCTCTCCTCTCTTACGGTCTTGGACCACATTTCCTTCTCCAAATTTTGGCAATTACCGAGAACAACAAGAAGGGAAATAGAAATTTTATGGTAAAATTTCAAGGTGCTAGCACACATTCGGGGTCCTCCTAAGGTGATAGGGAAACCAACTTATGAGCATGGAGTCCTTACCCAAAACTTGGAGCTTGAAGAAGACAAGAAGCACAAAAATTGGTGGTGACCAAAAACTCAAGGAGTCCATGACAGTCCACTGCCGAGAGCTTCTAGGAGGAGCAAAATGATTTTGTGTTCGTCGCATCGCATAACCGATCGTTGTAAGTATGATTCCGCCATTCTTCGTTGAGTATTTACATGTGTTTCATTGCTTAAATTGATCCTTGGGACTTAATAGAAACCCAACAAATCTGTCACTTTCGAGCAGCCCATGGACTACCCCGACATTATTGGAGCTGACTTGGGCAGTTTCCATAAGTGTTGGGTAGTCGGTTCGGTCAAAAACACGTTTTAAGCCATTTTACTGAAAAATTATTTTCTTAAAAGTTTCGCAAGTTTTCAACTTGTTAATGTCAATATTTGATATTGAATAAGTAGGTTAAGGTGAAACATGAATAAATTATTCATATTAGATATTGAATAATTTATTTAGTTTTTTGAAAAAGTTTTAAAATACAATTTCGCCCGACCCGCACTTCTGCTGCGCCCATCGCCCAAAACTTCAACAATTATCGCACATGACGATGTCCCTAACACTAATCTTTCCAGCCATCTCAATTGCAATAGTCCAACCATCCAATCAATGATTTTGGGTACACTCAAAATGTAATGGTTACTATAGTCCAACTATATAACCAACTACAAGTGGAGTAGTGTGAAAACAGTCCAACTGTTCAATGAAAGCAATAAAAGATATTAGTCCAACTAATATATATTTATAACAACGATAAATAAAATAAAAGAGCACGTGTAAGCAAGTATTAAACGAAACTGCAAATTTAATACTGGCCTCCCACTATTTTTTAACGAGCCTCTAACCCTCTGTTGAGTACTCGGGAAACCCAGTTTTCTAGTGGGTAAGGATCCCGTTAATAACACACAACCTTGATTTTGGCCAACAAGCTGTATGAAACTTAACTAGGTAGATCTCTAAGATCAATTGGATCCCATCTAATTCCTAGATCCGATAGGTGGACCTCCAAGTCCAAAATATATATCCAATATATCATCCTAACCTTTTCCTCTGAATCAACTAAGCCTTGACTTTGGCTCAACAAACTTAATGATTTTAGTTAGCGCGACCCATTGACAGTGGGAAAGCTTCGTAATCCACGTCGATGTACATAAGTGACCTTGACTTTGGCCAACAAGTCACAACTGTCCAAGACATGAGATATATAACAAAGATTTCGTGGTTCAAACACATCCGCGATGGACAGTGATCTTGACTTTGGCCAACAAATCAAAGCCAATCTTGGATCTTGAGAAGAACCACTCAATGGAAGGAAAAAGGCTTGATATTAAAGTGAGGTTTTTTCGCGTAAATTGGCAAAGAATTTATTATCTTTGATTAGGTCTCATCACACACCCTTAAACATGCATTCTAAAATCATAATAAGGCGCGATAAAATAATAATGATATGCAGATGGATATATAATACAATTTGTTCCTAGAACAAATCTCTCTTTTGCCACTCTCCCGCTAGCATATTACATACTTCTACCCAATTACATAACAGTAAAAGAAACCTCATTTACATTGAGGGGAATTGGTGAGAAGAGAAATACAAAGAGATAAGGAGGTGAAAGGCTGGACACGCATGTCCAATTTAATAAATTCCAAATTTACAACAATTTCCAAAATTACCCCCACCCAACTAATATCCATCTGATATAAATTATTCATATAAATACATCCAAGTATTCACACAAAGCATGTTGTCAATCAATCTAATCCAATTAATTAATTTTTGATTAATGACCATCCAATGTTCATACAATGATTTGATTTGCGTGAGTCCAACTCGTTAAGAATAAATACTCAAAGTAAGTATTCTTTGAATTATATCCAACTACAATTTAAAATCCAATCTAAATTATATCCAATACTAATTCATATTTAATTCCAAATTAAATAATTACACTTTTAATTGTTCCTTTTAGACTTGGATTCCAAATCCAATCTACTTGGGTCTCAAAGGCCCAATTAGCATCGAATACTATTCAATTAAAGTCCAATGGGCTTTCAATTAATTCTTTAGGCATGGGCTTTGGCAATTATAGATCCAACCCAAGATGCCAAGGCCCAATTAGGAATCAATCTATGCCAAAAATCAATTTAGACCTATTAGGCCCAATTAAATTATTAGAGGCCCAATAGTCATATTTGGACTTTATGGAAATGGTTTTAGGCCCAATTGGATCCAACCCAATTGTCCAAAACCAAACTTGGTCGGACCAAGCCCATTAGCCCAATTACATTAAATTATATTAACATATTGTTCCAAATTACATATTAATCCAATTAAAGTGTAATATGCACAATTAATTAATTAATCTAATATTTCCAAAACATCAATTAATATAACTAATCATGTTTAATTCTCAAATTCATGTCCAACAAAAAATTGAGGCAAAATCAACTCATTCCAACATGCTCAAGCTCATGGAAATTGCATAAAATACCATTCAATTTTGATTTCAATCCAATTAAATCAACAATCAATAGTCATTTCATGCATTTAACATATCCAATTGTAAAATTTCAAAATTTACCATGAGCATTTTCTAGGGCATACAATCGGCCATGCTTAGGTTTTGGGGAAAATTAGATCCAATCAATTTTCTCAAATCCAATAATGCACAAATCCAATTCATCATCATATAAATACAACCAAACAATCAATTTCGAATTTTCACACTGCAAGCATAAAATCCCCAAATTAAAGTTTAGTACCCTAGAATTTAAAATCAAGTTTAGGTGGCTCTGATACCATTGTTAGTGTCCTATACATGCCAATGATCTCTAAATATTGATTCGTGTGTGAATATATCAAGAAAACTTGCGGAAAAAACTTACATTGATCTGTTGAAGTTCAAAATTTTTTGTTGGATGTAGAAGCTCCAAGCCCTCCTTTTGAGTTCCAAACTCTTGGGTGAGTTTCCCTATCACCTTTCTAAGACTCCCAAAGTGCTAGCTTTGTCCAAAAATAAAACAAAAATTGAAAGAAAATTTTCCCTTCCAAAGAGAAGTATATTCGGACAAAGAGAGAAGTGAGAGAGAGAGTGAATAGTTACAGGTTTAAAAAATAAGTGTGTGTTATATTTGGTTTCCAAAACCAAGTTGTAATAATTGTTTTCCAAAAACAAGGTTGGTTAAAAGTAAGTGGTTTTGTGAAAACCAATTACTTTTGCCAACTACCACCATCACATTTGACAAGTGATGTGAGTGGTGGGTCCCACCCAATTTTGATATCCAAATTTAAGTTGGCTTACACAACACACTTTGGGCTCAGATTCATTTAATCCGACTTAATGAATTTTCCGTCGCTACGTAATTAAATACGATTTAATTAAATAATAATGCCTAGCAAAATTATTACGAAAGTCCCTTACGAATTAATTCCAAATTTATCGTTCGCTTGAATTAAATCCAATTTTAATTCCATATTCAAATCCAATTTCAATTAATATATCTGATATATTATTTTAGCCCAAATAAATAAATAAAATAGTAAAATCCAATTTAAATATTTAATTTACTTTGCCGATTAATTCCAAATTAATCATGTTCTCTCTTCTAGACGAATTTAATCCTAGATAAATTCTTACAGTAATTAATCCCAGATTAATTTTATCTCTCATAATTAATCCCAGATTAATTCTATTAGAGTCAAATATCATCGGTGAATCTTTGGGAAGCGACCCAAGAGATCTATGGATATGTTGGCAGTAAATACGGTTTTCGGACTATCCGACACGTGCGTACCCCGTACCATATTCTCACCGATTTACAAGACATGGTTGGCTTCTAGCAATGCACCGTGCCTACCCAATTCTCCAGAAATATTCAACGAAGAATATATAATCTGTATCAGGCATAGTATACTATGTATTGCGTAATACGATCCAATATCGGATGTCACATGCTAGGCCTAGGGCTGGAATTGTGTCTGCCCCGTACGAAGCATATATCGGATCACTAGCAACAAGTCTTTGTAGCCCTGCATGGTCATCATCTCCATATGACTGAAGTGATAATTCTATCTTGACATCACACCTAATACATTACGATTCTGAGTAAACCCAGAAAAGGCGTACACAGAACCTGTTAAAGCGCCGGACGACCAAAACCAAAGCGTACTGATTGTCGCAAGTATAAGCGATCCAAGTCTCAGGTTAAGACCACAAACACCTACCCTGATTCGAATTCCTGTAGACACATAGTCATACTACCAATAAGACTTTGGTGGGTCTATCCAGAGCGAAGCTGTTTCTGGTCCAACGGCTAAAAGAACCTCCTATCACACTTGCATAAGTATCCAATACTTAAATATATGAGAACTATGTCGTGAAGCTTCCATAACGCGCACAAATGTAATACTAGTCTATTCCCCATTATCGATGTCCAGTCTCGATAATACTACGACTATGGATATTTAATGATTAAACCGTTCGTGGATTAATACTGTCTCATATCTTATTAATCTGGTACTAATCATATGGACTTTTATCATTTATATATCCAAGTAATCCAATTACAAAAATGATAAAAGAGCAATTTCCTTTGTCACATATTTAATTTGTACAAAAACACCATGTCTTTTACAAATAGTGATGTTATGGGTCATAATTGTCCAACATAAGCTGGATCTCCCCTTTATTCAGCCTTCTTCTAACCCTTATGACCTACATGGAGTTGCAAATATGAGTAGGAATGCCATTATTTAACACTCATCCACTATTTGCATCTAAGGCTAATGAGATGTCTATAATAGGAAAAATACAAAGCATATCTGAGGGTCATTCTTTTCCTTTCAGTTATGGACAGTCCTTATTCCAATGTCTAGACTTCTTGTAATGTAGACATTTATCACGAGCTACTAGCGGTTTTGTACCTTTACACTTCTTGGAGTTCTTCATTGAAATCTTATTCTTCCCCATTTTGATTTTCTTTGAATTCCCATAAGTCTTTGAAGAGTCAGCTCCACCATGGAGGTACAAATTGAGGTTGCCTTTCCTCAAATCATATTCTGTCGTGCGTAACATGTTATGAAGTTCTTCATAGTTGGCTTGCATCGAGTGTATATAGAAGTTTAATACAAAGTCAACATAAGATCCAGGCAAAAAAGACATAAATAAATTATGGCCTAGCCGCTCATCAATCACAATGCCGTGTCATTCCAAGTATTGGATCTGGTCGATCTTTTATCCTTCAGTTCAGTACGGAAAATTTCCTTAGACCTTCGATATAACTCTATCTCTTGATTTCTCTCGAACAACTCCTTGAGAGTGTTCACATAATGCTTCAATCATGTGGTATTTCTATGTATTGTCTCAGCAAATTTATAATCATTGATCTCAAAATATAGGATTTCACATTTAGGTTATCATTCTTCCATTTATCGAAAGTTTCTCGCTCTTTAGGAGTGGAGTCAGCATCGATTTGAACAGGTAGTGGATTGATAGTTACATAAGTTAACTTTTCAAACTCCAAGACAAGACGGATGTTCATTTCTCTTTCGAAATAGTTATCGGCTCCTTTAATTTTATTAGTATCCAAAAGTCTCATCAATGGATTAGCGGCAACCATCTAAAAGACAATATTTTAAATAGTAGCAGAACATTTTTCATTTCAAAATAATAACACTAATTGATCATGGAATTTTAAATCTATTAGTGCCATCCCACTACTTTACGTAATTAAGTAACTCCCATAACGAAAAAATAGATATTTGACTGTCAAAATTTCATAGCGGGAAGTGGATCCCATGAAATTTACTATAGCTTCACACTAATGATGATCTTGGCCTTTATAAACTTATTAGGTAGACAACCAAGGTCAATCACTGCATGTGACTCCTAGTTTGGTCTTGAACCGTTTCTTATCCTCACACTAATGATGATCTCGGATTAAGACGTATTCTAGGTATATACTTATCAATGTGCACTAATGAGCTTTATATGTACACCTCACACTAATGACTATATTGAGTGACTGCGTTAACTCATTACGCTACATCTAATGTTTTACCGAAGCTACCTAAGTTCCCAGTACTTATACCCTAACACTAATGACGATCTTGGATATAAGTAGTGAGAATTCAATCATCTATGTGTTGACAAGACGGACCTTCTAATAATACTCCAGCATTACTAATACTATTACATAAAATAAAGTAATCACCTAATCATGGGAGAATTATGACAATCAAGTCATTAACTAAATTAGGTCAAAATTTTAATAAAAAATATGCAATATATATCCAATATGATCTACTCATAATTAAATTAAAATACAGAGGCATAGATTCAAATACATGTCAAACATGTAATATGTGTTGTGTGGTTAAGCCTTGCATCTGATACCATTCTGTTGGGGCAGTTGTGGAATCCCTAGGGTCGGATCGATATCATGCGCAGTGGAAGTGGGTCTAACCAAAGGATATCAGGGATAATTATATTTTAAAATATTTTAAAATATTTAATGAAAACTACATTTCAATACGAGTCTGTAGGAAAAAACGGGGACCAAATCGGAGTCCGCAAACTCCAGAACGAAGAAAATGAAGTTTTAGTGTTCATTAGTACTCGGAGTTGCGATGTGGAGCCTTGGGAGTCGAGACGCTCCAAAATGCAAGAGCAATTGCAAGAGCTGAATATACCAATATTGCAACGTAGAAGAGTATGAGTTGTGACTGTCCTAGGTCTGATGCTCAGTGTCGCTACTCTGTAAGGTCAGTGTCACGATGCTCCCCTAGGCAGTGAGCAATTTCAACCTTAAAATCAATTTTAACATAAAAACAAACCACAACACATGTTATACAACTAACATACATGTATTCTAAATACATATATGCATTTGTTTCAATCAAAACACAAACCAATTTAGGATCCCACTATGAAATGTCTCATGAACAATTCTAGTTCAGCCAAATGTGGTCAAGTGTTTTTAGAATGGTAGTCATAGCTCTAAGCTTTAATCTAGAGTTCCAAACTCTTATTAATAGTTCCATTTCCAACTTTAACATGTAGTCATGCATCTTAACACAATTTATTAACCTTATTTCAACTTTAAGTTATGTAGTCATGCATCCAATATATGATTCACACTATATGTCTCACTAATGAAAACTCACTAATAAAGAACATAGCTTAAGTGAAGTTCAAATTTATCTAGCAAGTTTGATGCAAAGATCCATTCTCTTTCTCTTTGTTGAAATGGTTGGAGAACTTTCAAATGTTTTCAAGCTTGACTCCAAGATCCAATCTTGATTCCAAGGCTAGCAAACTTCACTCTATGATCCAATCTTGGTTTCTCCTAGATGAAATGTTGTAGTGACCTCACAAAGCTTCTCTAAACACTTCTCTAACTTAGGCTAATTTCTCTAATAATTACTTGTACTTAATTTTCACAAGCATGACTAAAACATTGCTCAAGCTTGCTATTTATAAAAAAACTTATGAAATTTTAAATCAATATAAGTCTTAATCAAATATTAGGTATTGTTGATGGTGTTTTTTAAGCACTATGATATTTAAGCAGTACGGCAGGGGTAAAATGGTAACTCCCTTCTTGATCAAGACCACTAATGCCGACCCAACCATTCGATGTTGCATACGTCAATGGTAAGGGGCCGAGCACTTGGTGATCAGTGACCAACCAATTAAGCTCGGGTGGACAGGTATTGTCAGATCGATAGCAGCATTCTTAGTTCAGATGACCATTGTGACCGACCTCATAAAGACCGATCAGATAGCGAGATATGCTCCAGAGATAAGTTATCATATTCTTATGGGATAAAGAGATAAGTTATCATATTCTTATGGGATAAGGAGATAAGTTATCCTATTATTATGGGGTAAGAAGAAAAGTTATCCTATTCTTATGGGGTAAGGAGATAAGTTATCCTATTCTTATGGGATAAAAGAGATAAGCTATCCTATTCTTATGGATAAGGAGATAAGTTATCCTATCCTTATAAGAAAAGGAATCTGATTTCTTCACTATCATAAATAAATGGGAAAGTGTAAGTAAGGGAATCAAGATCATTACCATCAAATTTGTAAACAAAAAACAGAGCAGAGAAGCATGTTTCAGTAATAAAACATCGTTTGTTCTGTGCCAGTGGATGTAGGTTGGATCTGATCCGCCGAACCACGTTAAATATCTTTGTTGATTGGTGCATTTATCTGTCTTTTGCCAAATTTTCTTTTAGTTTCCCATAAACAAAACAAATTCACAGTTGGAAGAGGATTGTCTCGGGAGTAAAAAACCCTTATTGCCAATGAGACCGAAATCAGCCGTCAACAGTTGGCGCCGTCTGTGGGGAACTCAATAAAAAGTAGCTTGCGTAGTAAGACGATGGCAGATTATGGAAATCACCGGTCGCCAGGGGGTTCAACAGCAGAATGGATGGAGAAGATGGAAGAAAATATGAGGAAAGATAGGGAGGAAAATCAAAACCTTCTGAAATCCATAATGGACAGAATGGAGAGGATGGAAGAGACGAATAATGAGAGAATAGAAGCCAGAACCAGTCGGAGGAGAGGCGAAATAACAGAAGGAAAAAAAGGTCGCAGATGTGAGTAATGACGATGAACCAAGGAGGAAGGGTCCCTACGGGATAAGGTCCGTAGTGGTAGGAAAAGATTTACAAACGGAGGATACGTGGGAAGAAGAGGAGGGGCGAAAGTCGCTAGATTCTTCCTATGAAAGCCCCCGCGACACCAGAAGGGGAGATAGGAAGGATGGGGAGACTGGAAGGGAAATCTCAACTCATGATGAACGTCGCACCCTAGGTGACAGACACGAAGAAGGCCGCATGAGGCGGCACTGTAACACAGATGGCAATATAAAATCTTGGTTAAGAAAAGAAATGGCCAAGTGGGAAGTTAACCTCAAAACTGACACGGTAGATGCTCGGGAAGGCGAGGTTGAATCTCCTTCACAAAGAAATAAGGCCGGTAAAATTCCCAAGACGATTCAACATGCCGTCTATGACGCCCTATAAGGGCCACATTGATCCAAAATCCCACATTGAGAGTTTTATCCTGATTATGGAGGTCCAAGGAGTAGTAGGGGATGCCATTTGCAAAGTATTCCCCCTAACCTTGGGGGGATCTGCCATTATGTGGTTCAGAAGTCTAGCCCCGTGGAGCATCAGAAGCTTCACGCAACTCAGGAAGTCATTCGTTCGGCACTGCAAAGGGGCTTGTGTCCCAAAGAAAATGGTGGGAGAATTGAGACTGATGAAGCATGGGGATGATGAGCCCCTGAGGAGTTTTATTAAAAGTTACCACAATTTGGTGCTCGAGGTCGGAGCGTACGAGTCATCGAAAGCGCTAGAAAGTCTCAAGGGAGGTCTGAAGGTCGGGAAGTTGTGCACTCACCTGAGGATTCAAGACGTATCAGATTATGCCACTGCCCTGGAGTTGGCCAGGAAGTTTATCTTAATAGGGGAGGAGAAAAAGATTGCCCGGGGAGTAGACACCCGAAAGGCTAAGATACTCAGGTCAGACAATCAGTTGGATTCGATCAGAAATTTGAGGAGACCAGTCCCGGAGCAGAAGAAACTCATAATGACACCTCCGAGTAGTCATGTTCAAGAGATAAAGTCATATGTCCAAGTCAACCGTGTCGCGGGGAGGATAATATACACCCCCCTGAACAAACCTATGGCCCAGATAGTTCGGGAAATCTAGGATAAAGGTCTGTTGGCCGAGCCTAATTTGAGGAGGTTCCCGATTGAGGATGGAAATAGTGGGGCTTACTGTATCTACCATAACGTAAGGGGACATGCCTCGAATGGGTGCAGAGACCTGCGGGAGCAGGTGGAAGACTTGGTGAAAAAAGGCTATCTCAATGTGTACATAGACCATTCAGTTTTTGAGGTCGACCAAAGTTGATAGTGGAAGTCATCCGGTCGGATGCGTCGAATGCTGAGATGCAGAGAGGATGTATTAAGAAGAGCCTTGGTTGTAGTGACCCTTGTAGAGTTGCAAGAAAGGCAACAGATCCAAAAAATATGAGTAAGACCTCTTATATCTTAGGCTAACATTTGATTATGCTTGTTTGTTATGGCCCACACTAGGGGTGAGCAAAATCGGTTTCGGTTTCGGTTCCGCATGGAACCGGAACCTACCCAGAAAAATTTGGTTCCACACTAAGTGGAACCGGAACCTACCCAATTAAACAGGGTACCCTATTATTCGGTTCCAATTTGGTTCCGGTTCGGTTCCGATCCGATTCCGAATTACCCTATTTTAAAATATTTTAATGAAAACTACATTTCAATACGAGTCCGTATGATAAAACGGGGACCAAATGGTAAATTTTTTTTGGAAAAGGTTACCAAAAAATTGGACAAATTGGAATCTTAGGGACGGTCCCAGTAGCAGCAACAAGTATGATACCATATGCTACTGGAGACATTACTACTGGGAATGATAGCACCTTACAGTTGATGTTTAGAGTCATCAAATCATCTGAAAACCAAGTAACTGTTCTTATCTGAACCAATTTATTTTCTTCTGATTAGGCCTAGCACTGAAAACAGTAAAAATGTTATCAAGGAAGACTAGAATTCAAGATTGTCATTCGAAAAACCAGCAAAACACTAACAGTAGCTGGATATTTAATTTATTAATATACCTTTATAACATCAATCAATGTACATATCTCTTTGTCGACTGAGATTTGCATATTATACCATACAATGATAAGAACTAAATGACAAGGTTATACAGCAGTGAATCTCACAAACTACAATCTCTCTCGCATCAATTAAGTAGCCCTTACGATTTTATGTCATGAAACAGCAGGCTGCAGATTGAGCTAAAACTTGATATGTCATGAACAATACAAAAATTTGTATGTAATGTATGAAGTCGATGTGAAACCGGTTCCATGGTCCGGTTCCAGTTCCGAACATTTTGGAACCGGAACCTACCCGGATAAAATCGGTTCCTTCATTTTTGGAACTGGAACCTACCCGATTACAACCGGTTCCGGTTCCAAACCCGGAAAACCGGTCCGGTTCCAATCGGTTCCGGGTAGACCCGGAACCGTTGCTCACCCCTAGCCCACACAATGGTTTTGATATTTTTTTTACGGCTCGGGTCTGCTCTTGTACCGTTGAGTTCATTTTATTGATATATGTTTTACAGCTCGGGTCTGCTCTTGTACCGCCGAGATCGATGTTTCTTTCCGGCTCGGGTCTGCTCTTGTACCTCCGAGACCGATGTCTCTTTCCGGCTCGGGTCTGCTCTTGTACCGCCGAGACCGATGTCTCTTTCCGGCTCGGGTCTGCTCTTGTACCGCCGAGACCGATGTTTCTTTCCTGCTAGGGTCCGCTCTTGTACCGCCTAGACCGATGTCTCTTTCCGGCTCGGGTCTGCTATTGTACCACCGAGACCGATGTTTCTTTCCGGAATGATGTCTCTTTCCGGCTCGGGTATGCTCTTGTACCGCGGAGACTGATGTTTTTTTCTGGCTCGGGTCTGCTTTTGTACCGCCGAGACTGATGTCTCATTCCAGCTCGGGTCTGCTCATTTACCACCGAGATCGATGTTTCTTTCCAGCTCGGGTCTACTCTTGTACCTCCGAGACTGATGTCTCTTTTCGGCTCGAGTCTGCTCTTATACTGCCGAGCCCGATGTCTCTTTCTGGCTCGGGTCTGCTCTTGTACCACCGGGAGGTGACATTCTCCCAGAGCCAAATGTTCTTCTCAGCTCGGGGTCGGGTTACGTCCTACCGAGTTGATCGTCATCAGCATAAGGGCAAAGCATTTTCTCCGCGGGTAGATATCGGGATCCTCATTGACTGAGCACATGAAGGTGGCAGGAATGACCAGATTTGCAGCGAAGGTATTTTTCTATGCGGTTCCTGGAGTGACCAACGACGGATTCATCGGCACACCATCTTTTTTTATAGTTCTCGGCATCAACTCCCAAACTCATTGTTACCGAGAACTAGGGGATAGATGTTGATGGGGTTTTTTAAGCACTATGATATTTAAGTAGTACGGCAGGGGTAAAAGGGTAACTCCCTTCTTGATCAAGACCACTAATGCCGACCCGACTATTCGATGTTGCATACGCCAACGGTAAGGGGCCGAACACTTCGTGATCAGTGACCGACCAATTAAGCTCGGGTGGACAGGTATTGTCAGATCGATAGCAGCATTCTCAGTTCAGAAGACCATTATGACCGACCTCATAAAGACCGACCAGATAGCGAGATATGCTCCAAAGATAAATTTTCTTATTCTTATGGAATAAAGAGATAAGTTATCATATTCTTATGGGGTAAGGAAATAAGTTATCCTATTCTTTTGGGGTAAGGAGATAAGTTATCCTATTCTTATAGGGTAACGAGATAAGTTATCATATTTTTATGGGATAAAGGAGATAAGTTATCCTATTTTTATGGGATTAGGACATAAGTTATCCTATCCTTATAAGAAAAGGAATCTAATTTCTTCACTATTATAAATAGAAGGGGAAAATGTAAGTAAGGGAATCAAGATCATTACCATCAGACTTGTAAATAAAACACAGAGCAGAGAAGCATGTTTCAGTAATAAAACATCGTTCGTTCTGTGCCCGTGGATGTAGGTTGGATCCAATCCGCCGAACCACGTTAAATCTCTTTGTTGATTGGTGCATTTATCTGTCTTTTGCCAAATTTGCTTTTAGTTTCCCATAAACAAAATAAATTCACAGTTGGAGGAGGATTGTCTCGGGAGTAAAAAACCCTTATTGCCCGTGAGACCGAAATCAACCGTCAACAGGTATGCTTAATTAAATTCATCCAAATATTCATAGTTAGGTGTGACTAATCTCATTGTCTACCACTTTAATTTAGTCAAATTAAATCAAGACAAAATTTACTTGATGGTTTAGTTCAATGTCTACCACTTTGATTTAATCCAATTAAATAAAGACAAATAAACCTATTATTACATATTTGAAATTAACAAAATATCCTCAAAAGGAAGATATATTTATGAATTTACAATTAAGCCCTTGTGTAATTTTGAATTAATCCAATTAGTTCAAAGTAAATAATCAATGTTATCCAATAAACTTGATTATCTTGGTTGATAATTATAATATCGAATATTATCCTTTATCAAAATTAATTGGCTACCCAAGTGTTAAATAATTACTCTTCATATTGGGACTCTTTAAGTTTAGACATGTTCGTCATATAAGTGTAGGCATTGTATTTTTGCATGTGCAACCCGATGATGAGTCTCAGTTGGAGGTACTACTTTTTTAGTCGAGGAAGTTGCGGGAAATGATCGTCGGAAGGGAATTGCATTTTGTTAGTTCTTATTCGCTGGATTAGCTTCGGGTTCGCTTGTTGGACCTCCGTGTTAAAACACATGTCACAAATTAAAAATAATTAAAACATTAAAAACACATGTCACAAATTTAATTAAAACCAATTGAAATTAAATTAAAGTTAAAACGAAACCAATTAATTTAATTAACATTGAAAATTTAATAACTAATTAAATTGAAATGAAATTAAACCAAATTTAATTAAAACGAATTAAAGTGAAATTAAATTTAATTAAAGCTAATTAAATACAATGGAATTAAAATTAAACTAAAATACAATTGAATTAAAATTAAACTAAAATACAATTGAATTAAATTAAAAAGTAATTAAATTAAATCTTAATCAAATTAAAATTAAATTCACAAATTAAATTCACAAATTAAATCCAATTAAATTAATTCCAATTCAAATTAAACAAATTAAAATTAAATTTAAATTAAATAATTCACTTCCAACACGCCCCTGCCTGGACCGATACCTTCACGCAAACAGCCTTCACCATGAATGCCACAAACAGTCTTCACCAGTCTCACACCAGCCTGCCCTTTTGATAAACGCACGTAGTCCTAATGCACATTCACGATCAGCCCATTCACTGACTCCACGCCACACCTCAAAAGCTCTACGTTACCTGTCTTCACCACGCCCAACAAACTATCACTCAACCCTTCACGCACCCAGCCATTCACTGACTCCACGCCACACCACAAAAGCCACAAATAAACAACATTCACAAATCTACCACGAGCCATCTTCACGCCACTAGCCCCTAACCCTCACAAACTGACACAGCACATTCATAGGCTCTCTCTCACTCACGGCCATAAGTAATAAACTAGCCTACAAACTGCCCTTAACCAACCAACAAATCAGCGCATGAAACCTCTCCAAATAGTCCAGAAAATTGCGCTAAATCAACCCCACAAACTGCCCAGTAAAACAATCCAGAATCTGCCCAAAACAGTCCCCGAAACACCCAAAACAGTCCCTTAAACAACCAAAAATAGTGACCAGAAAACCACGAGGAAACAGCAGCAAAACGGAGTCAAAATAGTAGCTTGAGCAGCGAAACAGCGAGGTAAAATGTAAACCAATGAACCAGAAAAGTTGCGGTGTGATAGCCCTTCCGACGGCCGTGAAACGCGAGTTCGAAAGTCGACATAAAAGGTTAGACCTGAGGGTATTTTCCACATTGGTTTTCTATTTTATTTGTATTATTTATTGAGTATTGCTTGCATGATTGTTATGTTGAAATGCATGTTATGGCCCTTGAGTAGATAAATACGCATGGATTATAAGATATTGTATGTTGTGCATTCGGAATAAAATGAAAGATGTGTCAATTCTCGCGGTATATCGGATGGAAACCCAGACATAAATTTCATAGCCGATTCCGAATGGACGGTAGTATGATCTGTACTCGGGATACAACTCCACATACCGCTTGAGTAAACGACACTTTCTTTTATTTTATATTGCTTTGATTTATTTATATTTCGTCATTTGAATTCCGCTTGTTATTTGTATGCATGATGCAATCGAGCGCATGGGCTTAGAAAGT
>SKCR01039105.1:0-110148 GCA_019454045.1 Zanthoxylum bungeanum | reverse complement strand
TGGATTTCCAGCTAGAAGTGTAGAAGACTTAGATTTCTGGTTGCCTTTTCTTTGCTAGGGAGTAAGAAAAAAGGAACCTAAACGTGTAGTGGTACAGATAAGTGTATTTTGTCTGAAAAGGGAAGTATGCAGAATGGCAGTGGTTCTACGGAAATTGATTCCATACATGTTGAAAGAAACCAGGATGAAAAGTATGTGGCTTTTGATATTGAAAATGGGTCTGATAGAGATATAAGCTTATCAAATACTGGTGTTGATGGCCCGGGATCTTTTGGTGATGGTAGCACATTACCACCAAAGTCTAAGACTAAGAGTGTTGTTTCTGCTGCTGATGTGTTGAAGACTTTATTTCTCATTCTTATGTGGTATACTTTCAGCACATTTTTGACCTTGTAAGTTAATCTTTTATTCAGTAAATCATAAGACTTATAACAGTTCTTATAAATTATGTATTGTTGCAAGCTTATTTGTTTTTATTCATTTATTTGTTTGGTTTGAATAGGTATAATAAAACTCTGCTGGGAGATGATATGGGAAAATTCCCAGCTCCTTTATTGATGAATACTATCCACTTTTCAATGCAAGCCGTTTTATCAAATTCAATCACATGGTTTTGGTCCCATAGGTTTCAGCCTACTGTTTCTATGTCATCAAGGGATTACTATGTCAGAGGTAACCTTGACAATTTATGCCCTTCTTTTTCTATTATGTAATTAACAAGCAATTTTGCTAATATTTTTTGCACATTATTGCCAACCAATCTTTTGCATATTATTTGTTTCTGATTGAAATGTCTGAGAGGGTGATGCATCAATCTTGCATGTCTTCTTTTTTACTTTTTGATGGTGCTATTATGCTACAATCATCTTGTCCAACTAGTCTTTGTTATATGTATATATATGGCAAAAATGCTTGAAAAAGAGCTTTTTCCAGGTCATTACCTATAGCTCGTAAAAGAGTTACCAGAACTAAAGGGCGTTGGGTGGGGAAGAAGGATACAATAACATGGCATCTTGTCCTCTCATGTATATTCTTTATCACTAAAGACCATAAAATTTTTATGATGATTGCTTGACATAAAATTGTGGATGATGTTGAGAAAAAAGTTTAAATTAACCATTTTTTTTGTTACAGAAAGAAACTGGATAAACTATTAGTATCTCAATTGATAATGTTGTTCTGTATCCTGTACTGAATTCAAGGGGGAAAGGTGCCATAAGTTTCATATTTTCCTATTGTTTGCGGATTCAAGTCTGGGAAGTTTAAGCGCCGGTTTCTCGGCGATTAATCGGTGCTTAATCGCTATGAAGAACACTACTGATCCGATCTGCTAAAAAATACTCCTCTAACTAGACCAAAAAATTTGCCCGATTTTGTCCGATTATGCGCCTGATTTTTGATTTCAATATATCGGGCAATTTAAAAAGCTTCATGCATTTTAACACTCAATGTGAACTGGACAGAACATAGAAAGCAAAAATCAGGTAGAAAGATTTTTTTTTTTTTTTAAGGATCAAGCTTCGAAAACTCGGTATGCAGTGCGAGGCGATCTCTCGTGTGAGGCGAGGCGGAAAACCCCGAAGCAATTGAGGCGATAGCCTCAACCAAGAAAAGAAAAAAATTAATTAATTTAATAATAAATACATAATTTACTTTTAAAAAACAATTATTATTTTAAAAAATAAATAATATAATACTATATTATATAAAATAATGCTCTAACAATACAAATATGAATACAAAAAAAAAACCTTAGTAAATAATTAACCCTTAGGCGGGACTAGACAAAGATTAGGAAATTCCTCAGCTTACAGTTAAAAAAATAAAAAATAATCTTATCCAATAGAATGAAAAATTCAAATCATGCAAATTCACCCATAATGTAATAAAATAAAAAATCAAAGTGTTAAGTACACTATTCAAATCAAACTCAAATTTTAGAAAAAAACTCGAAAGTCCCGTGCTAAGTACACTAAGGATTTAATTGCTTAAACAATATTATAATAATAGATTTATTGATTGATTAATTAATTTTTCATTATTAATTAATAATAACAAAACAAGAGAGATATAGACAATAATACAAAACTAAAAAGAGACAAGAGACAGTCTTCGCAAAATGACACTATCGTTCTCCCACTACTCCTAACGTTTCTCCTTTCATGTTTCATTCTCAGTCTTCTCTTCTCAGTTCTCTTTTTTGTGCTTGAGACGAGGGTTTAAAAGACGCCTAAAATGGTTGCTTAAATGTTTTCTCTTCTCTTCTCAGTTCTCTTTTTTGTCATTTGGAGGAGATCTGGCGCCGATCTCCTCCATTTGGAGCTGTGAGATCGATGACATGTGTTTTGAGTTGAGGCGTCCGCCTCGCACTGCCTCTAGACGCCTCGACTTGCCGTCTCAATCCGATTTTATAACATTGTTAATGATGTCAGAGATGAGCAATTCTTGATTTGAGACGGAATTTCACCAGTTAAGTAGTTCTGTGCAAGCCTCAGTTCCTTGAGTGAAACAGCTCCTCCAATTTGAATCTAAAAAGGCCAGTCGCTAGGTGTACGGCAGTGTTCTAAAACGCGTTAGGCGCTAGTCGGGCGGCGATCCAGCGCCTAGCGCCTAGCGCCTAGGGCGCCTACGCGGGGCCTAGGAAATTAATCGAAAATAGAGAATTTCCATAATTAGGTTTAAGATTTGGTGTGATTTTGAAAAAATAATCATAGGGAAACGTTGTTTGAGCAATGAGTAAGATTTATAGAGGGTCAGTTTGATGAATAACCAACAAAAATTGAAGAAATTAGAGTTTTTATAAATTAGAGTTTATGCATCAAATTGGGGATTTTTAAAATTGATGAATTAGAGAAATAGTTTTGTAAAATTAAGGTTAGGGTTAGGATTAGGGTGTAAAATTCGACCGGAAAACAGCTTCAATTTCGAATTCTGAGTCGGTCAACGGCGTTTGACCGTCAAAGGCCGTTGACCGACGATTTTTGCGGTCAAAATTTGCCGGAATAGGCAGAAAATGCTGCCCATTCCGGCGAGCGCCTGGCCCCAACGATTTGGGACCAGGCGCGGCAGCCATAGGCCGCCGAGCCTAAACGTGCCGCCTAGGCGGCGTGTTTTAAAACAATGGTGTACGGTGGGGGAACGCTTAATGCCTAGGCTTTTTTAGGTGATGCCTAGACAGATGGGCTAAGTGTCGCTAGGCAGTTTTATTTTTTATTCAAAAATTTTAATTGATTTTAATCAGGGTTTGAGTTTAACAAATTAAGGTCAATTAGGTTTAGAGTTTATAAATTTGGGTTCAATTAGGCTTTAAAACAAGATTTGGGAGTCTTAGGTCGCCACTGATAGTGGTTCTGGCGGCGGCTATCAGCGCATATAGTCCTCGTGCCTCCACCGGCGGTGGCCGTTTGATGCACGTGCCAGTCCTTCACCTTCAAAGAATGCAGTCGATGCAACGACACCAACTACACGTCGATTTGAGCCGCCGTTTATCCTAGATCTATGATTTTCCGAGAAGCTCCACCTAATTCCACTGTATTCTGGCTACTCGGGATGGCCAGACACCGCCTAGCACCCAGACGGTGTCTAGGTGGCCGCCTAGGCCAAGGAATGCTTCCATTTAGCCAATTTTCACTCAAATCAAGAACTTATGTGGCTTTCAACTCTCAAATACTTGCATGAATATAACCAAACAAATGATTCCTAGACATAATCAAGAGCATCAAGCTACTAAGTTCCCCAATGTTAAAAGGGGTGACGCCAGATAATGCATTTGAAGCAATATCCATTACCTGAAGACCTTGATAAGAATCCTTCCTCGACGCAAATGAAGGATATTGCATATTTCCACTGAGTCTATTCCTAGAAAGAGACAACTTCTAAGCTCATCTTTAAAATCCATGGAGGCAAATCACCTTGAATGATCTTGTTTACTTGGGATTTGGGAAAAACAATTGGAATTTGGTTGAGAAAGAATTTTGGATTTGGAGGATTTTGGGATTTCTATGATTGTATCAAACGACTGGGATAAGGTTTGAGAGAAAATGTTCAGTAGAAAGGTAGACAGAATGCTAACTAAACATTTTCCATCATATGTTTGTGTTTTTTATATCTTGGTATGTTTTATATGTATGTATTTATTTTCTTTTATTTTATGTAGTTTATTATATATGCTATGTGGGAAACTGGGAATGTGGCTCTCCGAATAATTTCCGATAATCCCCGATTATTTCCAATTAATTGCAAATCGGTAGAGAGCAATTTGTCATTGATTTTCGATTAAACTGTCCAAATTCAAGTATAGGTTTTTCAAGGTTATCATCCAATGCCTTTGAATTAGGAAGTGCTTACACAAAAGGTCCTAAAATTGCATGCATGGTGATGGACTGATGGTTAACATTTCGAAAATAATTTGATTTCATCACAACTCATTTCTCCTTTGCCTAATGTGGTTACGTATATTATTATTCTTTTCTGATCTGTATGCTCATTGTTGGAATTTAAGTGATCTAACTTTGCCCAAACTTTAGTCTTATGCACAGTCTTTTTTCCTTGCTTTTCATAATGAGTTCTCCATGACTTATTAACTTTTCTATCGACTAATGCTACAGATGGACTTTGCCTTTCACAGTTGTACCAACAGCTCTAGCAACAGCACTGGATGTCAACTTGAGCAATGAATCCCTCGTTTTCATCTCTGTTACATTTGCTACAATGGTTAATTGTCTTCTCTGTCCTTTTGGTTTTTTTAACTTCCTTTATTAGTTTCATTAATTATACCTGAGTTTTACCTGTATGGAGCTGTCTTATTGACTTCAATCTTTCTATTGTTGTGTAGTGTAAATCTGCTTCTCCTATATTTCTCCTTCTTTTCGCTTTTGCATTCAGGTAAAGTTCTTGTCAATTCAGCTTCAACCAATTTCATTAGTGTTGTTATATAAATATCTTGTATGAATGCAGGACTATCTTTTATGTGTATTATCAATATTTACCCGCAAAAGCATAATTTAAAACTGGGCATGTGTTTTCCGTGTCAGTATTTGTTTGTGTGGTGTGTCTGTCTCTGTCTATGCAAAGTCATGTTTTGACAGCAAAATAGAGAATGAATATGAGTTTGGTGAGGTTAGATAGCATTGATAGTGGACAAGACAAGTGAAATCAGAAAGGTTTATCGTAAGCAAAACAATGAATACTGGACATCTGGAGTGTTTATTGATTTCCTGAGATGCTGACTACTATTTATAAAGCCTGCGGGGATAAACTTTCAGAAATTCTGACAAGTAGCTAGTTTTCTCTCCAATCATGATTCACCAGATTTCTGCTAGATTCTGTCTCTGTTCAATTATTTTTTTTAATAATGGACATAATGTGAAATAGAACCATTGCTCTTTCTAGATGACAAGCCCTTGTAAAAATTCAAGTTTTCTACCCACATCACTTTTGATTCATTCTTTATTTTATTTCGGGCCTTTTACATGTCAGAGAAAATATTTGGTAGAATAGTGCATCTGGAAGTCTATTGATCAGAACAATCTTAAACAATTATTGGTTCACTCCACTTGGTTTCTTGATGGCTGATACAGGGTTGTCTTGGATTGGAATTTTATTTATGTTTGCAAATACCAATTATTTTGAAGTCTGAAATGTTTGTTGGTGATTGTCGTGTTGATGCTACATATCTGTTTTAAAAATTTATTTTTCTAAATGTTGGTTTGTTTATTTATTATGTTTTGAAAATTCTATTTATCTGCATGTTACTAAATGTCTTTTGTTTGTTTGTCTGTGACAATTTATGCTTTTTCGTTGAACCTATATAATTTTATTTTGTTCATGATGACACTTCAGAATTCAAATTCTACTTCTTCACCATTTCTCTGTTTATACTGTTCTGCTATTTGATTTTCTTTTTATCTTTTACCTTTTGAAGGTTGGAGTCTCCAAGCATTAAGCTTTTCGGTATCATTATATTTATCTCTACTGGAGTCTTATTGACAGGTATGTGGCTTAATCATTTTCTTCTATCTACGTCTTCTAATATCAGTAGTTCAGAAGCATTGATTTGCTTTCTGTATAGTGTTTACACATTTTTAGTATAAGAAAAATACATAAATTAAGTGGCAATGAAGCAGCCTTTGGGGTCTATAATTTTTCTTAATGAAGAGCTTTAAGGACTAGGAGTCGGGCAAAATTTTGTAGTTTGGAAACTAAGAGATCCCACTATAATGAAGAGTGAGCCGACTTGAGCCTTTTTTAAGATAGCAATTTTAATCTCACTTTTTATGATCTTTCTTCTTGTTTTAGGAGAGTATGGCTAATTACTGGATGAATACAATGGTCATGACTCATGAGGACATATTGCACAGGTTGAATATATGGTCATTAAGACATTGCACCTAAGATTAAGAATATAATGTAGTTGGGAGAAAAACTCAACTATATGTAAATGTAGGAAAGTTTTTGAGAAGACTGTCCTTACCTTATATACCAATACCATAGTCAAGGACCTCAAGTAATCAAATTTCTTGTTAAATGCTCGTAAATCTTTTGATTTCCTTTGTGGTAAGAATTCAAGTAGAATGTACTGTAAGGGAAAGATGAGGTTTCCCAAAGACCTCAAAAGGATTAGTGAAGCCCACCCCTTATTAAATAGGCTGACCATCTGACCCGACTTTTTGGGTCCTCCATTATGGGGTTTTGCAACCACCCATCTTCACTGTTGTTGGCACTGATTTCCTATTCTTTGATGTGGAGTCTCTCTTTACTCACACTTAATGCATTTTCAAGGTTTATAATATCTCCAATATAAACCTTATGTGTTTTGATATGCCCGTTTATTACTTCATATTCCAGTTGCGAAAGAGACAGATTTTGAATTTTGGGGATTTCTTTTTGTTATGCTTTCCGCTGTCATGTCTGGGTTTCGTTGGTGCATGACTCAAATTCTTCTACAGGTATGGTTTGGCTGTGTTCGTGGTTTACATGGTTTGTGGAATATGTATAATTTAAACCAAAGTTGTTTTCCAACCTGACTTTATTTTCTTTTTTTGTTTGGATTTCAATACGATGGTCCGTGGTGAAATGAAATGGACATAAAGAAAGAAGCTTATGGTAGGTACTTATTCTTGTTTGTTTTTTTATTTGAAGTTTAGCCAATTTCAACTGCTATTAGGATTTTATCTACTTCCATGAGATAAGTATCTGCAACTGCAAGCATGCTCTGTACATTTTAGAGTTTCATGCATGCACTGCTGTAAGCATCTGCAAGTGTGTGTAACACGTAGGTTTCTAAGAACTTACTTTAGATAATGATACATAGAAATACTATCGTTGAACTCTTTCTTATGAGCTTAATATGGTATCAATCTGTTTTTTAACTGTAAGCAAACGAGGCTTAATTATAAACAAATTTCTGCTCTAGGTCAACAAAACCTTGAGTCTTTGGTGAACAAACTTATATATTAAATTTCTTTCCTAGATTGCTATGGCTTAGTTTTATATCATTATTTATAATCAATCACTAAGAAGTTTTTATTTTTTTGAGGTCTTAAAAATCCACTTACCTTGATGAGCTACGTGGCACCAATTATGGCGCTGGTGACTGCATTTCTTTCTCTTGCGCTGGATCCATGGCATGAATTCAAAAGGAATAATTATTTCAATAACTCGTGGCATATCACTCGGAGTTTCTTGCTGATGCTTTCTGGTGGAACTTTGGCCTTTTTCATGGTAGGAAATGATGTTGAAAAAAAGGGATCTGGGGATAGTATTCTGAGTACTTGAAGATACATTTACATGCTTTTTGTGTTGCATATTGAGATTCTTTTTATCTGAGTTTTATGGTCCCCAAAAGAAATTAACTTGTTTCTCTTGTTGCAGGTTTTGACGGAATTTGTACTGGTCTCGGTAACAAGTGCCGTCACAATACAAATTGCAGGTGTTGTCAAGGAGGCTGTAACCATACTGGTAAAATTTTCTAGGGATAGTTGAAGTTGATCTTGCAAGATTATGTTTGTAAAATGTTAGCCATTGTATGTGCTTTATTGTTTGTTCTAGCTTACTTTTTAGTCGTTACCTTGTGAAATACCTTTGTTACAATACCTTTCTGTTTCTACATATTTGAACTTTCAGTTTTAGATAAGATAAATACTCTGTTTGCCTGGAGGTTGCAATTATTTTTGATTATGGGATGACCATTGTCTTACAATATTTTGCATGGTCTGTGCTTTCTTTTGTAACTTTTGATTGTGATCTGAAATTGCGAAATAGATTTGTGTGTGAGGATGTTTGAAGTGTGTATAGGATGAAACAATCATGCTTTGATTGTTTCAGTAGTTATTGTCCTAATGTCCTATCTCCTTCATAGACAACACACTGTGAAGAATTGTCTCTTGTTCTTATGCTTCCCTTTTTTCTGTTTTTTTTTTATTAGTATTCTATTAAAATTTACAATATAAAGATTCACAGAGGATTCTATTTCCATATTCAAATGTTCAGGTTGCAGTCTTTTACTTCCATGATGAGTTCACATGGCTGAAGGGGTTTGGTCTACTTACAATACTGGTCGGTGTCAGTTTATTCAATTGGTACAAGTAAGTCATTAGTTATTGCAGTTTTGAACTACAATTATATATATTTTTTTCTTTTCTCTATTTTTTTCCTGTGTCAACTGATTTTTATAGTTTTTGTTGTTATTTTTCCTAGTATTTGGCTTTTACATAATTGCTTAGTGTGTAGTGACCAAATGTGGATTGCGTGATGCAGAATATAAAAATATCTAGTTCATTTCTGATAATCTTAAAACTTTAGATTATAAGATAGTCCAATTTCTTCTGACACTGTAATTTTAGAACTTTAGGACTGGAAAAGTTCCCAAGGCTAGCCTTGGCTCTTGGCTGTTTGTATGGCAAGGATGTTAATGTAAATTCCCTATTTTCCATGTTAAATGCCCATTTCCAACGTTGAACACTAAAGCTTGGTTGATATCCTTCAGATGTTCTGTGTTAGATTTGCGAACATGAATCTTTTTTTTTTTTTGTACAGTTGGCCTGCTGCAGAAATTGGCTCATTATACAAAAGTTCTACATTATGTGCCTTAGTCATTGAAGTTTGATTAAGTTTAAGAATATGGTAATGTACATCTTTCAAAATCCAAGACAGCATCAAAATGGTCATTCTGTGCCATTATAAATGGGTCAACCAACTTACTGATGCCTTGTGCTTGATGCTATCCGTTTAGCAATGGGATTTGATATTTTATTGGCTCATCCAGCTAAATTGTGTTGGTCCTTAGCTCCTCACTTGCAATGTTTGGCACGTGTTGACTACATTATTGATAAGCTCGTGTTTGCTGATCTCTTGAACTTTGGATTTTGATTGTTTGTTCTTGATAAATTGAAAATAGAGGAATTTTAGAGTTTGTATAGTTTCTGAGCTTGTGGATCATAAATGCATCAGTATTCAATGTTCTTTCTTTTTTTATTTTTAAAGAAATTACGTCAGTATTCAATGTTAGTCGCAGAATGATTTAAGCTGCCTAAACACTTGATTTATGCTTGTGCTTGTCAGTTTTTCCTAATCTTGTTTAAGTTGTTGATTGTTACTTTTTTTTTAAATCCTTTTCAGATACCAAAAGCTACAAGCGGGTCATTTAAGTGAAGGTGACATGTCAGGATCACCCAAAGCAAATGCTTCAGCAAAATATGTTATTCTAGAGGAGATTGATGATCTAGATGAAGGCACTTGACTTTTTTTTTAGTAATTTCATCACTTATGTAAGCCTCTCATTGAACCTTCTCAACTGAAATCATTTGACACAGTTAGTGCTGGAACCTAATGTTTGATGCAATAGGTTGATTTGGTATTTTATAACATAGTGTTCCAAGTTTTAGTGCAATTATTCACTGATACATAGTTGATTTCCAGGTTATCTGCCAATGAAATTCGTGGTCTTTTCGTTTCGTGTTGGATGAGCTTTGGCCTGGGATCGTTTCTGGTGCTCCTTAAGCGGCTGCAGGTCAGTGGCAGAAACAAAATAGCGTGCATACAACATTTAGGGGTTTAGCAATTTTGGGAAGCCATTTTATGGGAAGTTACCTCAAGCTTTTACTAGTCGGTAGTGTAAGATACACACTTACAAAATGCATTTTCTATATTCATTTTATCCAGTTTTTATTTTGATTCAAATATCAAGTTTTGCTGTTTCAGGACTTTTATGGCCATCTTCGATAACTTTTGACATTTTTCTTGGTTTTACGCTATGCATGCATCGAGTCTCTTTCTTTACTTGAGGGGTTGACTGACTCAAAAGTCGAGAGAGAACAAAAACAAGTTTTTTTTTTTTTTTTGGTTTATGCTAACGATTGTCCCAAGTACACTCATTAAGAATCAATTTTAGTAAAGATTTCACATTATTTTTATGGGAAATGCAAAAAATATCAAAATATTAATTATTTTTTCATTTTTCCCATAATTTTTTTCCCAAAATGGATCCTCACTCGTTAACATTTTCCTTTTTTTTTTTTTTACAGTTCCGTCTAAAACACAGTGAAAATGTTTAACAAAAACATGTTCTTTTTTTTAAAATAAAAAAATTTATTTTTAAATTATAGTAACTGAAAAGTTTTTAGTCATTTTCTATTATATTTTTAAAACTTTTCAAGGGAAATTATCATGTTCCATATGATAAATAGCTTAAGTTTACCATGAAAATATTGAATTCGTTCTCTTTTCTATTTATAATTTGAAAATTATTCACAAGTGGAAATGTGTACAAATTATTCATTAATTTGAGAAAATTATTTATTTTCCTCCTCATAAAAGTGGAAAATTGAATACATCTGAAACTTCAGGGGGAAATGGAACAATTTTAAAATTTTCGTGAAAAATGGTACTTATTTCATTTACTAGGTGAAAAATGATAATTTCCTTTTTTTATTAACAAAATTGAAACAGTGGATCCTATAGCCTTGCTACATAAAATTCAATGATAAAATGAAAATTGTTTTAAATAATGTGGTTTCTCCCTTTAATATTTACAATTTTAGTTATTCCACATTACTTAGAGATAATAATCTTAACATAATATTTCCCTATAAATAGAGAACAACTCTTGTAATTTATTATTCAATTGAGAAATAAAAATAAAGCCTGCAACTTTACAAGATATTATACTCTCTTCTTTTTCTTTCTTTTATAACACGTTATCAAAACTAGGGGTGAGCATCGGTTTTGGGTCTACCCGGAACCGGTTGGAACTGGACCGGAAATCTGGGTTTGGAACCGGAACTGGTTGTAACCGGTCCGGTTCCGGTTCCAAATATAAGGAACCGTTTGTTGTACCGGTCCGGTTCCGGTTCCAGAATAACCGGAACCAGAACCGGACCATAGAACCGGAACCGCATTTGAGAACCGGATTAGATACCCGATTTTGATACCCGTTTTTAATACCTGATTTTGGACCCGATTACATAAACCGAATTTGGAATTGGATTTAACCCTGATTTCATACCCATTAAGCGCAAAAACGTCGTCGTTTTTCAATCATTAAAGTGACTAAAGTCACTTCGCAGCAGCAACCTAAATCTAAAACTAAAGTCTAAATTCTAAAAGCAGCAGCAACCCTAAATCTAAACAATAAGAAAATGGAAATGAACAGTCTCAGACAACAGTAAAATAAATAAGAAAATGGAAATCAACTGTGTTAACAGCTGAACCAGATTTCAACTTGAAAACTAATAAAGTTTTGAGGGCCTACAACCATTGTTTACCGATGTCAAATGTATAATTGATCTCCAAGTAGCACTTGTTGTCATCATCAACAAACTGATACAGTGGAAACATTGTTCGGATGAAATCAGCCAGATTGATATTTCAAACACAGTATGTTAAGACGCTAAATACTTGAGAGGTTATAAATCCATACATTATGTGGTCCTTCTATTTGAATTTCAAATTTATGATTTATGAAAAAAAATGATATGAGCCCTGACAACTAAATGAGTGGATCAATTTCCATACCAATGACAGCAACTGGTCACCTACAGCTCAAATGAGTGAGTGGAACAAATGCCATAAAAAAAATATTGAGCAACTGGAAATTTTCTGTCTTTTAAGCAGAAAAATGGTCTTAATAGGATAATTCGGAACTGGACCGGAACCGAATAATAGGGTACCCTATTTAATTGGGTAGGTTTCGGTTCCACTTAGTTAGGAACCGATTTTTTCCGGGTAGGTTCCGGTTTCATGCGGAACCGGAACCGAAACCGATTTTGCTCACCCTTAATCAGAACGATAAGACCTGAAGCCAATTGAGTGTAGAATCATCTATTATTCTTGCGTAGTTTTAATTTAGAACATGAAGTTCTAAATTTTAATTTTAAAATTAGAACCCGAAGTTTTAATTCATTATCTTATGTTTTTATTATTATTAGTTTAATACCTTAATTGTTCTTATTAGTATGCTATGTGGTTGTCATTCTTAGTGGTGTATGGTTCAAGATTTCACTTTGAGGTCCTGGATTCGAATCCAGAGAGTGTGTTTCTTATAAGAGTCTGGGACAGCCGTGGGTTTTACCTGCTCCACTTAAGCCCGAAAGGGGTGGTTTGGCGGCGAGGTTTCCAACGATTCCAAAAAAAATATGGTTGCCATTAAATTAGTCACTCCACATCAGAAAATAAGTACAATATTTTTATTTCTCATTTACTTTTATTTTATCTTTATTTTTCCATGATTATGATAAGACATAAGAAGTAAATTAAAACATGGAGTTCTAAATTTATAAATAATTATAAAACACAAAGTTCTAAATCTACGTTACAATCAAAGAACTTGAAGTTCTAACCCCATCAATTATAATTTTGAATTAGAACTTGAAGTTTTAAATCTATTATAGAACTTGAAATTCTGAATTTATAATATCATATTTATAAACTTGAAGTTCTAAATATATGTATGATATTTGTTAAATGGTAATTACTTTTATACTAGATATTTATTATCTTTATTTTTATTTTTATATGGAACCTTGAAAATATCAAGCCTTATAAACTTGCAAATTCCCACACTCTAAGTTTCCAGAAGAAACTATCTCTCATGGATTTTGGATGCCAAAATACATTGCAAGCCATGGGCCTGAAAGGCACCATAAGCCAAGAAAATCAAACGTCCATTTGCCATCATCTGCATGAGACCCTGAAAGCTCAATACTTGACAGTAGAAGATCAATTGATCCTATGGAATAATCTGAAAGAGAGATATGACCATCATGAATATCTTCCTCTCTAGAGCGAAATATGAGTGGAAAAATCTAAAGTTGCAAGACTTCCCAAAGGTTTATGACTACAACTCTGAGTTATTTCGCATCACCTCATAGCTGAAATTGTGTGGTGAAAATATCACTGAAGAAGACATGCTTGAAAAAACACTCACCACCTTTCATGTATCAAATATGATTTTGCAACAACAGTATAGGGAGCGTCGATTAAGGAAATACTCAGATTTGATATATTGCCTCCTAGTTGTTGAACAAAATAATGAGCTTTTGATGAAAAATCACGAGTCACGCCCAATTGGTTCTAAGTCATTCCTAAAAGCGAATGTAAATACCCATACAACCAATTGACGTGGCCTAGGAGGTAGGACATGACGTGAAGGGCGTGGTTATCGCCCCGTGGTGGTCATAAGAACTCAGGATAAAAAAACAAAAAAGATGGACACACTAGAAGTGGAATGTCTATAAAAGAAAAAATAAGGAGAATGATGAAGAAAAGAAATGTCCCAAAAATGATAATGAATAAATTTATTATCGATATGGATGAAATGGACATTGGTCACATATCTGTCATGCAGATGATCATTTAGTAAAACTTTATCAAGCATCCAAGAAAAACAAAAGAAATAAGATCGAAGCTAACTTTATCGATGACTTAGATCCTGTAGATTTCACTCATCTTCATGTCTCTGACTTTTTCGAGGACCCAAAAGGAAAGATTGATCACCTAATTGGCGATAGAAATGTCTATCGCGATTAAACTTTATTTTTCATTTTTATTTTTTCAATGGTTTAAGATCTAGCACTATTGAATTTTATTTAGCATTTTGTTCTATGAAACTTTTATTTGAACATTTTTTTACCGTTATGCCTATGACGTCGGTGACCACTACACTGTTGGGCTTGCAGCCCGTAGAGTGTATATATAGTCCTGCAGGGGGACTAATCGGAGAATAATGGAGTCGCTACCTGGTATGAGACATCATGAATGATTCAAGGCTACATTACATCCCTCGTAAGGTCAGACCTTAAACCCGTTTGGTTTCAGAATTATCCCAAACTGATGCTGTAGGAAACGACTTTCAGCAGAAGTCGCTTGTGTGGGCACCGGCTCCGGTATGGACCTTTAAAATTTTCTTTGCCTTCTCATTTGTTGAAGTCGAACTCCACCAAACACTTGATGAATTTCCTTTAAGTTTCTACCGTAGAATCAACCACCCAATCTTCCGAGCTATATCTCAAAACTAGCAAACCGAAGTGTGGGCTTCACTCACAAATATCAAACTCTAAACTATTTAGAGAAGTATCAAACTCTAAACTATTTAGAGAAATGATATTGTCACAAATTCTTTTGGAAAGATGAACTAGATCAATATCTAACGCAAATAGAATTTTTATGTCTTAACAATTAAGAAAAAATTCTTGATTTTCAAACTCTCTCACAACTTTTGTGTTTGCTTGAATTTTCTCTCTAACTTTAATTTTTGTGTGTAAATGGTTTTTGCAAAATTCACTCTATTTATAGAGTGGAGAGTGTAGAGAATTTATTCTTTCCAACTTCAACCACCAAAATCCACTCACTTTTTTAAATGGAAAAAACACTTGAGTGGAGTGTCAACCAAATCCATTTGATAATGGAACAAGTTAGGTAATTAGGTCAAAATTAATTAACAAAAACTTGGTGGATGATATGGCAAACCATTAAGGTTTGTCTTGATAATGCATTTACCATTATCAAATAATGATGTCATAATTATCTCATAATTATGCATTATCAATGATGATGTAATAATTATCTCATAATTATTAATGATGTAATAATTATCTTATAGTTATTATTTGATTATCTCATAATCAAAAATATTAGAAAACATAATATTAAACTAATTTAATATTATTTTCATTTGTGACAAAAAATATTATTAATCATATTAATAACATATAAATATAATGTGAGCATATTATTATACAATTATATAAGGTTTGCTACAGTTAATCGAGCTAGCACGGGGACCAAATGGACATTTTAAAACTCTTTTAATACAATATTACGAATTATTAACTCCGTGTTATTCCACTAAAAACTCGAAGTTGAACTCTCATTACCGTAGATGGAAAATATAAGCCGAACACTTTAGTGTCCATTGATATAGTCACTACATATTGATATAGCCTTTCACGAATATCTCATAAATAGAGCCGGGTCATAAGTCCGTTATACCCCTCTAAATGTTTTTTCTCTTAAGCACCATTGATTCTATAATTGAACAATTAATTCATAACAATTATGAATATAATACTTTCTATTCGTAATAGGAAAGTTGAGCACTCAAATTGTTCAAGTCCCGAATCAACTCTTAAAAGAGATATTCTTCTGCTTCTCAAAAGAATGAGTGAATTCCATATCTATGTAAAATGTTCCCAGCTACACACCAAACCATATCCCCAAAGTACGTAGTTATTGGCTAGAAATACTACACCAACCTCACCATAGTAATTCAAATGACATAGCCTGACATGCAGAAGTTCGTAGTACACTCAGGATTAAGATCGAATCCATATATAATCATCTAGTAGATAAAATGAATTTCCTTGGTTAACATATATTAAAAGAAATTCGTATTTATTTGAGTCCAGTCTTATATGATCTCATCATACAAGGTCCCTCCATTCCCATATCACTACATGAACGATCCCGGATCAAGGTCGTCATACAAGTATAGAATGGACCGCAGTTATAGATATACCACAAATAAAATACCCTCTTTGTTTGCTCTCTATGGACTATTTATATTACCAATTTCAGACTTAAATCCTCTTGTGCATCAAACATACACTAAGTTTGAAAGTACAAGAGTAATCAAGGTAAACAAGACAATTGGACAATATGCGATTTAAATCAAACAACTTTGATAAATGAATAATGCATTTATTATTATTACAATAATCAATTCCGTTTTACAAAACATGAAGCTTTAGGGCATATATCCCAATAATCTCCCACTTGAACTAGAGCATATGAGACATATAATGTAATCCTAAACCCTTTAGGTGACCTTCAAAAATTTTAGCCGATAAGGTCTTTGTAAACGGATCAGTCAAGTTATTTACGGATGGAATCTGCGTGACAGAGACATCTCATCTCTGCACTATCTCCTTGATGAGGTGATATTTTCTCTCAATATGCTTACCTCTTTTGTGGCTTCTTGGTTATTTGGAATTTGCCACTGCACCACTATTATCACAATAAAGTGTGAGGGATTTATCCATATCTGGAACAACTTCCAGATCTGCCAAGAACTTACGGAGCCAGACTGCTTCTTTTGCTGCTTCACAAGTAGCTACAAATTTAGCCTCCATGGTGGAGTCAGCAATACAAGATTGCTTTATGCTCCTCCATACTATAGCCCCACCACCTAGGGTGAACACTGATTCATATGTTGATTTCCTAGAATCGACATCCGTCTGAAAATCAGAGTCAGTATATCCTCTCAGAATCATATCTTGACTTGTATATGCAAGCATATAATTTCTCATTCTCCTAAAATACTTGAGAATATGTTTCACCGCTACCCAATGATCTAATTCTGGGTTGGATTGAAACCTACTGACTACTCCCATTGCAAAACAGATATCTGGTCTCGTGCATAACATAACATACATAAGATTTCCAACTGTTGAAGTATATGGTATATGTCTCATCTCCTCAACTGCTTGAGGTATCTTAGGAGACTATTCCTTAGACAAATGAATTCCATGTCTGAAAGGTAAATTACCTTTCTTGGAATTCTGCATACCAAATCGCACAAGAATCTTGTCGATATAGGATGCTTGAGACATTACTAACAGTCATTTCTTGCGATCCCGAATGATCTGGATCCTAAGTACATAACTTGCCTCTCCCAAATCTTTCATTTGGAATTGGTTAGCTAGCTAAATTTTCACGTCCGATAATATCATTACATCATTCCCAATGAGTAAAATATCATCGACGTATAACACAAGGAAAACCACTTTACCATCAATGATGCGCTTGTAGACACAAGGCTCATCGATGTTCTGCTCAAAGTTATAAGACTTGATCGTAGTATCAAACCTTATGTTCCAAGATCTAGATGCTTGCTTGAGGCCATAAATGGACCTTTGCAACTTGTAAACTCTTTGCTCTTGAACTTGGGTGATGAACCCCTCTGGTTGTACCATATAGATTCTCCCATCAAAATTGCCATTCAAGAATACAGTCTTGACGTCCATTTGCCAAATCTCATAGTCATAATATGCGGCAATGGAAAGAAGAATCCTGATGGATTTAAGCATGGCTACTGGTGAGAAAGTCTCTTCATAGTCAACTCCTTCTTTCTAGGTATAACCCTTTGCCACTAGCCTAGCCTTGAAAGTCTGTACTTTCCCATCTATTCATTTTTTGCTCTTGTAGATCCACTTGTAACCTATGGGTTTTACTCCATCTGGTTGGTCTACAAGTTCCCAGAGTAAGTTAGAGTACATAGACTTCATCTTAAGGTTCATGGCTTTGAGCTATTCCTCTTTATCAGAATCTTCCATTGCACTACGATAGGTCAATGGATCATCTATACCATCACAAGATGCAACAACTTGCACCTCACCATTTCCTAGATAACGTTCAAGTTGTCTTACAACCCTCCCACTATGTTTAGGTGGTATGGTATCCTAATAATCTTGCATCTGACTTTCAGATGTAGAAGATGTTATGTCTTTGTCAATATTTGACAATGCTGTACTGGTCGTACCAGCAAGTAACTCCTCAAGTAACACTTTTCTTTGAGGTTAGAACTCTCTCATATAGTCCTCCTCAAGAAATGTAGCATTTGTCGATATAAATACTTTATTATCTTCTGGACTATAAAAGAATCCACCCATAGTTTTCTTAGGATAGCCTACAAATAGGCACACCTGTGAACGTGGTTCCAACTTAGTAGTCTTGTTCTTTAGCACATGTGCTTGACACCCACATATGCGGAAATGTCACAAACTAATTTTACGACCATTCCACAACTCTAAAGGAGTCTTAGGAACAAACTTAGAAGGAACTACATTCAGGATATACATTTCAGTTTGCAATGCATACCTACAGAAAGAACTAGGTAGAGTGCTATAACTAAACATTGATCTCATCATGTCCAGTAGGGTCCGATTTCTCATTTCTGTAACACCATTTTGTTGTGGTGTTCCAGATGTTGTGAGCTGTGAAACAATTCCATGCTCAACTAAGAATTCCTCGAAATCTCTATCAAGGTATTCTCCTCAACGATCTGATCGTAGAATTTTGATGCTTTTACCTAACTGATTCTCAACCTCAGTACAATACTCTTTGAACTTTTCAAATGTATCTGACTTGTGCTGCATTAGGTAAATATACCCATATCTGGAATAATCATCAATGAAAATGATGAATTATTCATAACCACCTCGGGCTTTTACATTCATCGGTCCGTAAATGTCCGAATGTATCAGCTCAAGTGTTTCTTTGGCTCTTATCCATTTTCCAGTAAAAGGTCTCTTAGTCATTTTTCCTTCTAGACAGGATTCGCAGACAGGTAAAGTACCGAGTCTTAACTTATTTAAAACTCCGTTCTTAATTAGTCTATCTATCCGGTCAAGGTTAATGTGACCAAGTCTAAGGTGTCATAAATAGGTATCATCATGAGAAATCTTTTACCGTTTAGTTTTAGATTTTTCAATCTTAAATATTTCATTATTAAACAGTGATTCATGCATTAACGGTTTTAATATAAATAGATTATTTTCGGAGTTTCCCGTGCATATATTTAATCCATTTTTCTAATAATAACTGCCTTATTATTAAATGAAATAGAAAAACCACATTCCATAAGTTTTGTTACAGAAATCAAATTCCTGCGAAAATTAGAAATATATAGCACACCATTCAAATATAAATAACTTTTATTAAAATTCAAATTTGAAACTCCCACTGCTTTTGCTGAAACAGCATCCCCTGTCCCAACTCTCATGGTAAAGCTACCTTCAGCAAGGTCCCTCCATGAATCAAGTAGCTGCAAAGAACAACAAACATGGTTAGTGGCACCAGAATCAACAATCTATATGGATTTATCATCTTCCACGAAAAGAGACTCAATGACAAGTAAATCATATTTACCTGTATTCTTCTTCTCTTTCAGCGCAGCAAGGTATTTCAGACAATTCCTTTTCCAATGCCCTTGTTGTTCACAATGGAAACATTTTCCTTTGGCATTGGTTCCTTTAGAGCTTTTGTTATTTTTCTTTTTCATTGTTTTTTCCTTAGCCTTCCAATTTCCTTTCTTCTTCTTCTTTACAAATTTAGAAGATTCAGCAATATTTTCCTCGGCATTGGATCTACGAGGACCCATCATGACAGACTCGTAATTGGTGAGCTCATTTAGTAGTTTAGTCAACATAAAAGTCAACTTATTCATAGAACAATTGCTTTTAAACTGCAGGAAACTCTTTGGAATGGTTTCCATGATCATCGTCACTTGGCTTTGCACATTGATACGTGCACCATGTGTTTCGACCATATTAAGATGAGACATAATCCTTAACACATGGTCTCGGACTGATGTGCATTTCTTCATTCTAGTGGTCAATACAGAGACTATTGCCCCATGTTGTTGCCGGTATGAAGGTTGCCCAAACATATTCTGTAATGACTGCATAATCATTCATGTTGTCGCCATAGGCTCATGTTGTTCAGCAAGAACCTCAGACATGGATGTTATCAAATGGCTATGGGCTTTCTCATCAGCTTTAATCCAATTATTATAGGCATTACGTGCAGCTCTGTCAGCATTTGGTGCTGGCTCAGGAGGAAATTCCTCTATTAGGACAAATTTAAGGTCTTCGCAGACCAAAATAGCATTCATGTTATTTTACATAGTTTTCCCCGGCTAATTTTTCTTGTTGTTTAAGAATTGAGATAATTGCAGATGTCATGGCTGAAAAAATAATAAACGCGCATTCAATATTCATTCGTCACATATTAAAATTGTCAAATATTTAGGCATAAAATTAAATATGATGCATGATCAATGTATAATGAATTATAAACCTAAAAGAATTACTATGCCACAGTTATCTATCATCCCGCAAATAAGTGCCGCTGTAGGGTAGGTCAAGTATTCGCATGATAGACTGAGACATTCTCAATTGATTAATATATCTGATGAGTGGTATTTATATCACTATTTCCCACTCATTAACCAAATATTTTGTATAGTTCTCGGGTTTTGTGAACATTTTGATGTGTTTTATGTTATTTTGTAGATAAATAAAGTTTCAGGACATTCTGGAGGTGATTTGGGCCAAAACAGTGAAAATTGGACGAAAAGGGCATTTTTGTAAATTCCCGCATCGCGACGCCTAACGTGCGCCGAACAGTGCTAACGTGCGCCGGGTCCACAAATCAGAATCTGAGAAAAGTTTGACTTTGCTAAAATGCATCGTGCCACGTGTCACCATCACAGCCGATCTACTAACATGTGACATGCCACGTGTCAGCATCCTACGGTGCCGACAGTCATCATCGCCACGTGTGCCACGTGTCATCCTACGTGTCTCCATGTCATCAGCCACGTCAGCAAGTCAACAAGTCAACATTGCCACGTGTCGTGCCACATCATCATCAGCCAATAAGGAAGTACCACGTGTCGCAATCCTACGGTGCCGACATTCTTTTTCCCACGTGTCGCCACGTCATTGCCACGTCACTGCCACCTCAACGCCATGTCAGCATCAATCATTGAGTATCTAATCCTTATCTAACACGTGGCGGATAAGAATCTCATCGACCAATCAGAAGTCGCCACGTGTCACAATATTGAAGCTCAACCACCTCGCCACGTGTCACCTTATCAGCTTATCCAGAATCTTCAAACCGGCGAACCAGAGCGTGCCACGTCGAAAAAATCGGGCGTAGTGATGTTGAAGGCCCTGGCGTCGCGACGCTGGAAGCCTACCGAGGCCTATAAATTGAGCTCGAGATTTCAGAATTCATTGTACCACTCTCTCTCTTATATTCTATCTAAAGAGAGAGTTTCTCTCTCTAGTTTCTTTTAGTTTTTAGTTTTTTTTTTTTTAGTTTTGTAAATAATTTTAATTACGTTTTGTTAATATAGTAATTTACTTTTTTACTTTTTACAGTTTTTACTATTTACCATGAGGAGGTAACTTCCCCAGCTAGGGTGAAAGGTAATTCTTTTACTGTTACTATTTAGATTAATCTCTCTTAAAAATAATATATTCACTATTTAGAATATTGACTTAAAAAGGATACCGCCAGATTGGTCGGTTGGTAATTCATTTTAATCTGGTTTAAACCTGACTAATCAAGGATACCGCCAGATTGGTCGGTTGGTAATTTAATTTTGATTCCGTCTTTATGGCTGGTTGGACTTAATTTGACTTAATCAGGTTACCGCCTATATGGCTGGTTGGAAAAAGAATCACAAGTTTATATATTAATTTATGGGAGATATCTAAATTAGTAGTAGTAAAAGTAATTCATTTTACCTTAGCATTTTATTTTATTTTACTTTTCAGTTTTACTTTATGTCTTTTACTTTTCAGTATTTTTACTTTATGTCTTTTACTTTTAAGTTGTTACTAGCCCTAGTTATGTGTTAGTTATCTGGGGTTGTGATAAATTCTAATATCACCGGTTTATAAGGGGTTATTTTATAGTTTGGGTAATTTAAAGGTTTACTTATTAAGTCTTAAGCTTAATGCTTCTTGTTGCTTGATCACCAATAAGATTGATGTGGTAAATCTAAAATGAACTAGACATAGGGATATTAGGTTTCAGCCTTAGACTTAATAGCCCACGATCTTCCTTGAGGATAGATAACCCTTTAATAGATTTCCTTACAGGATAGGAATATACCTGTCGGGCGAGGGTAGCCATAATTGGAACTTAAACTTAATGAATCCAGATAATTTGGTTGACATAGACATATGGTTCAATTGGGTTAAACTGGGTATTTGCGTCTAACCATCGACAGAGGCTTTTGCATAATTTAGTGTTCCAGGTTAGTAAATTGATTTATTACACAAACATAAAATAATCATTTCATCTTTTAAAAGATATTAGAAGGATTCACAACCCTAGATCTTTGTGTCTTTTGTTATTTTCCTTAGTATTTTCTTTTGTCTTTTTATTTATTTATTTATTTTGTAAAATCACTTTCAACCAATCAAACAATCATTCTCTTCACCCTCAATTAGATATTTGTAAATAAATAGTATCAATAATTAATAACAACAGTAGAAATTAAGTCCTCGTGGGATCGATATTTTTATACTACTTGAACGATACGTGCGCTTGCGTTATACGTGTGTGTTTACGCCGGTCAATATCTGAAATAACTCTTATTCCTATATTAATCAACTACCGTCATTTTGATCAAGGAAGCTTTGATTAACAACTTAATCATTCATTTGTGAGTGTGACCCATTATTTCGGAACCCTTAGACTTAATTAGTGAAGTGCCGCCGTAGGGTAGGTCAAATAACCAAATACATCTAGAGTCTCTATCCTCTCGGAATCCAAACATGATATTGACCCAATAAGGACACCATCGGTACGGGGACAGGAACAAAGCTGCCTCGAGGCGTCTATTGAATCTCATGTTTTTGGATAACAATGGAGATCGTGGGATATATAGTATCTATACCCCTCTCCCACTCACTATTTTGAAGTGTAAGGTTTTTATCTCACTAGTTTCTAATGTATTAAGATTAGGCTCGGCTAAAACACAATCTAATTAATACTAGTGGATTATTAGTGATCTAACCAATTTTAACACTTAAAATTTTATTCACTAATCCCAATTAGTCTCTACGAATTATTAACTTAATTAAACTAATTTAATCAAGTTTGTTTAAGGGATCTAATCCATTTTAACTTTTAAAACATTAGTCCACTTATAGGTTTTAAGAATTTAGAATTCAACGAATGGACTATATGTCTTTAAACCATTTAATTGATAAAAGTACATTTTATATTCCAATGGTACGTGGAATTGTATCCCGAGTGCAGACCAAATTACCGTCCATTCAGAAGCGGCTATGAAATTTATGTCCAGGTTTTCATCCGATATACCAAGGAAAATAATGTACTCATAAAGTCCATTTTTCTTAAACTTGAATTCGTAATTTTTAAACCTTTAAACTAATTAATCTTATTAATCAGTTTGCATGCATCTCATATTCTAATTTAACTTTTTAATTTACATAAAATCATATTTCATGACTAGAATATCATGCATATCTACATGTTATGGCATATGAAACTGCAAGAGTATGCGCCCTAGACTATATGACATGTTAATAAACATTTTAAAATATATATATTCACCCAGGCTCAGGCGTCGCGACTCCCACTGGTGGGCGTCGCGACCCCCGGAAAACCAGAAACTGGAAAAGTACCAGCTCTGTGTCGCGTCGTGACGCGAGGATACCTGCGTCGTGACGCGCGTGAGGCATAAGCAAACCAGTGGCTTGCAATTTTCCAAGGGCTGAAATTGTAGGGGCTGAAATTCAATATTCATACACATTTCCAAATTACGTTAACCGTGCTCTTATTTTTCTATACTAATCTAATTAGTACAATAAATCCAAGGCATCACTTGGTCTTCAAATCATGCTCCATGGTGTGTTGTTGAGTTCTTCGCAGAATTTCTTCGTTATAAGTCCTTAACGACATCGGCTCCTCTAAGTTACAAAAAGTGATACAATAGAACTTATTACAAAAGAAATCAACTTACAACACTTGAAAGAATATGACCTTGTGGTCTTACATTCCCAAATCTAAAAATAAGAGACGAAAAAATTAACGATTAACGCAATACATTCATCTCATGAATCAAAAATAAACATCCATCACATGAACATTCAAACCATTCATCTCATGAATCTAATTGTGCCTACTCATCACAACATGCATGATTTATATCTAATATAAATTATTAAAACTTAAACTTAAAAGAAAAGGGTTAAAAAAACTTTTTAACCTTAACTCTCGATGCCAATTGTAGGAAACGACTTTCCTTAGCGCAACAGAAGTTGCTTGTGTGGGCACCGGCTCAGGTATGGACCTTTAAAATTTTCTTTACCTTCTCATTTGTTGAAGTCAAACTCCACCAAACACTTGATGAATTTCCTTTGAGATTCTACCGTAGAATCAACCACCCAATCTTCCGAGCTATATCTCGAAACTAACAAACCAAAGTGTGGGCTTCACTCACAAAGATCAACCTCTAAACTATTTAGAGAAGTATCAAACTCTAAACTATTTAGAGAAATGATATTGTCACAAATTCTTATGGAAAGATGAACTAGATCAATATCTAACTCAAGTAGAATTTTTATGTCTTAACAATTAAGAAAAAATTCTTGATTTTCAAACTCTCTCACAACTTTTGTGTTTGCTTGAATTTTCTCTCTAACTCTAATTTTGTGTTGTAAATGGTTTTTGCAAAATTCACTCTATTTATAGAGTGAAGAGTGTAGAGAATTTATTCTTTCCAACTTCAACCACCAAAATCCACTCACTTTTTTAAAAGCAAAAAACACTTGAGTGGAGTGTCAACCAAATCCATTTGATAATGGAACAAGTTAGGTAATTAGGTCAAAATTAATTAACAAAAACTTGGTGGATGATATGGCAAACCATTAAGTTTGTCTTGATAATGCATTTACCATTATCAAATAATGATGTCATAATTATCTCATAATTATGCATTATCAATGATGATGTAATAATTATCTCATAATTATTATGATGTAATAATTATCTTATAGTTATTATTTGATTATCTCATAATCAAAAAAATAGAAAACATAATATTAAACTAATTTAATATTATTTTCATTTGTGACAAAAATATTATTAATCATATTAATAACATATAAATATAATGTGAGCATATTATTAGACAATTATATTAGGTTTCCTACAGTTAATCGAGCTAACAAGGGGACCAAATGGACCTACGGTTCCGAGCTCCAATAATTCCGAAATATTAATTTAAAACTCTTTTAATACAATATTACGAATTATTAACTCTGTGTTATTCCACTAAAAACTCGAAGTTGAACTCTCATTACCGTAGATGGAAAATATAAGCCGAACACTTCAGTGTCCATCGATATAGTCACTACATATGGATATAGCCCTTCACGAATATCTCATAAATAGAGCCGTGTCATAAGTCCGTTATACCCCTCTAAATATTTTGTCTTTTAAGCACCATTGATTCTATAATTGAACAATTAATTCATAACAATTATGAATATAACACTTTCTATTCGTAATAGGAAAGTTGAGCGCTCAAATTGTTCAAGTCCCAAATCAACTCTTAAAAGAAATATTCTTCTGCTTCTCAAAAGAATGAGTGAATTCCATATCTATGTAAAAAGTTCCCAGCTACACACCAAACCATATCCCCAAAGTACGTAGTTATTGGCCGGGAATACTACACCAACCTCACCATAGTAATTCAAATGACATAGCCTGACATGCAGGAGTTCGTAGTACACTCAGGATTAAGATCGAATCCATATATGACCATCTAGTAGATAAAATGAATTTCTTCAGTTAACGGATATTAAAAGAAATTCGTATTTATTTGAGTCCAGTCCTATATGATCTCATCATACAAGGTGCCTCCATTCTCATGTCACTACATGAACGATCCCAGATCAAGGTCGTCATACAAGTATAGAATGGACCGCAGCTATTGATATACCACAAATAAAGTACCTTATTTTTTTGCTCTCTATTGACTATTTAGATTACCAATTTCAGACTTAAATCCTCTTGTGCATCAAACATACACTAAGTCTGAAAGTACAAGAGTAATCAAGGTAAACAAGACAATTGGACAATATGCGATTTAAATCAAACAACTTTGATAAATGAATAATGCATTTATTATTATTACAATAATCAATTCCGTTTTACAAAACATGAAGCTCTAGGGCATATATCCCAACAATCTCCCACTTGAACTAGAGCAAATGAGACATGTCATGTAATCCTAAACCCTTTAGGTGACCTTCAAAAACTTTAGCCGATAAGGACTTTGTAAACGGATCAGCCAGGTTGTCTGCGGATGGAATCTGCGTGACAGTGACATCTCCTCTCTGCACTATCTCCCTGATGAGGTGATATTTTCTCTCAATATGCTTACCTCTTTTGTGGCTTCTTGGTTCTTTGGAATTCGCCACTGCACCACTATTATCACAATAAAGTGTGAGTGGTTTATCCATATCTGGAACAACTTCCAGATCGGCCAAGAACTTAGGAGCCAGACTACTTCCTTAGCTGCTTTACAAGCAGCTACATATTCAGCCTCTAGGGCGGAGTCAACAATACAAGATTGCTTTATGCTCCTCCATAGTATAGCCCCACCACCTAAGGTGAACACTAATCCAGATGTTGATTTCCTAGAATCGATATCCGTCTGAAAATCAGAGTCAATATATCATCTCATAATCATATCCTGACTTGTATATACAAGCATATAATTTCTCGTTCTCCTAAGATACTTGAGAATATGTTTCACCGCTACCCAATGATCTAATCCTGGGTTGGATTGAAACCTACTGACTACTCCCACTGCAAAACAGATGTCCGGTCTCGTGCATAACATAGCATACATAAAACTTCCAACTGCTGAAGTATATGGTATATGTCTCATCTTCTCAACTGCTTGAGGTGTCTTAGGAGACTGTTCCTTAGACAAATTAATTCCATGTCTGAAAGGTAAATTTCCTTTCTTGGAATTCTGCATACCAAATCGCACAAGAATCTTGTCGATATAGGATGTTTGAGACATTGCTAACAATCATTTCTTGCGATCCCGAATGATCTGGATCCCAAGTGCATAACTTTCCTATCCCAAATCCTTCATTTGGAATTGGTTAGCTAGCCAGATTTTCACGTCCGATAATATCTTTACATCATTACCAATGAGTAAAATATCACCGCGTATAACACAAGGAAAACCATTTTACCATCAATGATGCGCTTGTAGACACAAGGCTCATCGATGTTCTGCTCAAAGTTATAAGACTTGATCATAGTATTAAACCTTATGTTCCAAGATCTAGATGCTTGCTTGAGCCCATAAATGGACCTTTGCAACTTGCAAACTCTTTGCTCTTGACTTTGGGTTATGAACCCATCTGGTTGTACCATATATATTCTCTCATCAAAATTTCCATTCAAGAATGCAGTCTTGACGTCCATTTGCCAAATCTCATAGTCATAATATGCGACAATGGAAAGAAGAATCCTGATGGATTTAAGCATGGCTACTGGCGAGAAAGTCTCTTCATAGTTAACTCCCTATTCTAGGTATAACCCTTTGCCACTAGCCTAGCCTTGAAAGTCTGTACTTTCCCATCTATTCCTCCTTTTCTCTTATAGATCCACTTGCAACCTATGGGTTTTACTCCATCAGGTTGGTCTACAAGTTCCCAGACTGAGTTAGAGTACATAGACTCCATCTCAAGGTTCATTGCTTTGAGCCATTCCTCTTTATCAGTATCTTCCATTGCACTACGATAGGTCACTGGATCATCTATACCATCATAAGATGCAACAACTTGCACCTCACCATTTCCTAGATAACGTTCAAGTTGTCTTACAACCCTCCCACAACGTCTAGATGGTATGGTATCCTGATAAACTCACATATGAATTTCAGATGTAGAAGGTTTTATGTCTTTGTCAACATTTGACAATGGTGTAATGGTCGTACCAGCAAGTAACTCCTCAAGTAACAATTTACTTCGAAGTTTGAACTCTCTTATATAGTCCTCCTCAAGAAATATAGCATTTGTCGACACAAACACTTTATTATCTTCTGGACTATAAAGAATCCACTCATAGTTTCCTTAGGATAGCCTACAAATAGGCACACCTGTGAATGTGGTTCCAACTTTGTAGTCTTGTTCTTTAGCATATGTGCTGGACACCCCCATATGTAGAAATGTCACAAACCAGCTTTACGACCATTCCAAAACTCTAAGGGAGTCTTAGGAACAGACTTAGAAGGAACTACATTCAGGATATACATTACATTTTGCAATGCATACCCCTAGAAAGAACTAGGTAGAGTGCTATAACTTAACATTGATCTCATCATGTCCAGTAGGGTCCGATTTCTCCTTTCTACAACACCATTTTGTTGGGGTGTTCCAGGTGCTGTGAGCTGTGAAACAATTCCATGCTCAACTAAGAATTTCTTGAAATATCTATCAAGGTATTCTCCTCCACGATCTGATCGTAGAATTTTGATGTTTTTACCTAACTGGTTCTCAACCTCAGCACGATACTCTTTGAACTTTTCATATGTATGTGACATGTGCTACATTAGGTAAATATACTCATATCTGGAATAATCGTCAATGAAAGTGAAGAAGTATTCATAACCACTTCGGGCTTTTACATTCATCTGTCCGCAAACGTCCGAATGTATCAGCTCAAGTGTTTTTTTGGCTCTTATCCATTTTCCAGTAAAATGTCTCTTAGTCATTTTGCCTTCTAGACAGGATTCACAGACAGGTAAAGTATCGAGTCTTAACTGGTTTAAAACTCCGTTCTTAATTAGTCTATCTATCCGGTCAAGGTTAATGTGACCAAGTCTAAGGTGCCATAAATATGTATCATCATGAGAAATCTTTTACAGTTTAGTTTTAGATTTTTCAATCTTAAACATTTCAGTATTAAATAATGATTCATGCATTAACGGCTTTAATACAAATAGATTATTTTCGGAGTTTCCCGTGCATATATTTAATCCGTTTCTACTAATAATAACTTACTTATAATTAAATGAAATAGAAAAACCATATTCCATAAGTTTTGTTACATAAATCAAATTCCTGCGAAAACCAGGAATATATAGCACACCATTCAGACATAAATAACTTTTATTTAAATTCAAATTTGAAACTCCCACTGCTTTTGCCGAAACAACATCCCCTGTCCCAACTCTCATGGTAAAGCTACCTTCAGCAAGGTCCATCCATGAATCAAGTAGCTGCAAAGAACCAAAAACATGATTAGTGGCACCAGAATCAACAATCTATATGGATTTATCATCTTCCACCAAAAGAGACTCAATGACAAGTAAATCGTATTTACCTCTATTCTTCTTCTCTTTCAGCTCAACAATGTATTTCAGACAGTTCCTTTTCCAATGCCCTTGTTGTTCATATTGGAAACATTTTCCTTTGGCATTGGTTCATTTAGAGCTTTTGTTATTTTTCTTTTTCATTATTTTTGCCTTAGCCTTCCAATTTCATTTCTTCTTATTCTTTACAGATTTAGAATATTCAACAACATTTGCCTCGGTATTGGATCTACGAGGACCCATCATGACGGACTCGTAATTGGTGAGCTCATTTAGCAGTTCAGTCAACGTAAAAGTAAACTTATTCATAAAATAATTGCTTTTAAACTGCAGACAACTCTTCATAAGGGTTTCCATGATCATTAAGTAACAATGATTCCAATAATGAAATAATAGCGATTCCAACAATGATAAGTAAAATACTATGAAAACAATCAGACATGCTAACACATGCATTCGGTGGGCCTGACCATACATAGGTCTGGCCAAATATAGTTGCTCATGTCCGGCCAGACTTAAACAGAGTCAGGCCGAACATACTGCGTAGTCCAGAAGCGCAAAAACACATACCATTGATAACAAATCCAATAAACAAGCATTATGGATACATTCATAACGAAATGACCATCCCCTAGTGGTGCGTGGCATTGTATCCCGAGTACGGATCATACTACCGTCCATTCAAAATCAGTTATAGAACTTACGTCCGGTTTTTCATCCTATATACCACATGATCATACAACCAGATATAAATCATGTCAGATTGGACATTGTTCATAGATCACAAATTAAACAGAGCACAATATTCATATTATTTTGGATAACAAAGTAAACACATGTTTGTCACATATTAAAGTAGTAGAACAAAATGACTAAACATGCATAAGGGAATAACAATGATTAATAGATGAAATACCTAAGCATGCAATAAGGTACATAAAATAGTAAATACGGTCGGATGTATATGCAGTCGGCCGTAAGTGTGTGCATATATTATGTCAAAACAGAAATCTTAGATGCGAAGAAATATTAGAAATGGAGCCCTCAGATCATACTTTTTACTGTAGTTTGGCTCTAAAGATGCCTCTGAATGTTGGGTCATTCCTGGATTCGCACTAGGGGAAATAACTCCAAGAATTAGTGTTCACACTCTCTTTCTCTCAATGTAACTGTTTTTAGGGTTTTGGCAAGGTTTCACTTAGGTGGGTCTCTCTGGTAGATGAGTGCTCCTCCTAAAAAATCTCCCCCTTAAGAAAATGGAACCCTTTTTATAGAAAAAGAGAGAGGCTGAGAATGGAAGGAGTGGGACATAATCCTATCCCATTCTCCAGTGATTGCCAATCTTCTATGTCAGTTACGTCTCGAGACATATCCATCCGGATATATATTTGAGATACACATTCGGCTAGACATAGTCACGCCCGTGGTTCCAGTAATTAAAAATATGCATAATTATTTTCATCTCGATATATGCCCGGTTAGATATTAGATTTGAATTATATGTCCAGCCGAACGTAATCAGGTTCCTTAACTTCAGTAACTGACAATTTACTCGTTTATTAACAGTTTTGTTATGTCCGACCGGATGTAGGGTTTTCAGGTCATGTCCGACTGGATGTTCTAATTTAGAGAGAATGTAGGTCAGACATAGGTGATGTCCGACTGGCTTTTGACTATGTTCATGGAGTTTCTTTCCTCCCTAACATTCATCCTTATAATTTCTCAAATTTCAGAGGGTGTCATCATAAAAGACTCATCGTCGGGCTAATGTATGAAAATACAGTGTCTAAAGTTGCCCCTACTTTGGTAGGCTTATGCAGTGTGTGACAATGACATGCATATCAAAGTCATGCATGTATTTTTACTTACCAAGTTCGTCGGGCGTCGTCGAACTTACTTGGCTGTATTGTAGTTTAATTATGAGAGGGTTCATTCTCGAGGTCTCATTCTTTGTCATTGATTCAGTGAGACGCTTCCTTCTATTCTTGAGGTTTTGTTCCCCACTTCCATCATCGAGGTATCATTCCTCATGTTTTCCATTTCATTCGGTGGTAAGAGGCTCTATTCCGTTCTCGAGGTATCATTCACCATGCTTTCCATTTCATTCAGTGGTAAGAGGCTTCATTCCATTCTCCACGCTTTTTGTTTCATTCAATGGTAAGAGGATTTATTCCATTCTTGAGGTATCATTCCCCATGCTTTCCGTTTCATTCGATGTTAAGAGGCTTCATTCCATTCTCCATGCTTTCCTATTCGATTAAGTTGTTTCATTCCTTATTTTTGAGGCATCCTTCCTCGTGTTTCTTGTTTCATTTGGTGGTTTCATTTCATATTCTTGAGGTATCATTCCCCATGTTTCCCGTTTCATTTCGTGGTTTCATTCCCCATGCTTTCGAGGTATCATTCCCCGTATTCTCATTTCATTTAGTGGTTTCATTCCCAATTCTTAAGGTATCATTCCCCGTATTTCCCATTTCATTTGGTGGTTTTATTCCCTATTCTTGAGGTATCATTCCCCATGTTTCTCATTTCATTCAGTTGTTTCATTCCCTATTCTCGAGGCTCTACTTATTTCTGTAGTTGTCTGTTCTTCATTCCAATCATCTTTCCAATTTTCCAAATCCTTCAACTTGTTTCATATTCTGCGGTGATCCCCTTTCTAAATTTCTTTTGCTGTTTAAAACCTTTTTTTACCTTAAGGTATTCAAAATTCTGTTTATGTTCCCAACATTTTCTTGATCCTAAGATTTTCCGAAGTCTACTTATGTTGTCATTGTTTCTAAAATCTAGCGGTGGAAGTCGCCCTCACTTACGACATTCAGGCGGGACTCACCCTCAAATATTCTCTTCTTAAAAAGGGCATCTCCCCTAGTATCTCGTCCTTCTGACTGTCAGGTGCTCCGTGCTTTTCCTTGGAGGCTTCAACTCCTAACTGCAACTGAGCTGTCGGTATCTTACTTCCAACTCTTGAGGGCTTGCTTTGTTCAAATTTTCCTACAAAAGAAATGCTATCTATATGTATGCATGAAAAAATGATCTCTAACTGCATGCCCATTCTTTAACTTGATAGGGTGCAAGATTCACGATGTTCTTCTGCAGAGATATCATCAGGCTTCGTCTCATTTTCTGCCCAAGCTATCCATCAGGGTTCTTGAACCATTGATTTTGCATTCCAAATCCTTTTTATCATGTAATAACTATGCATATATTCTCAAAGCTTTTCTCAAAATTCCAACCCTTTCAAAGTTTGAACATTGTCCAAATTCAAAATTCAATCTTAACTAAGATTTCACCTTTCAAATGATTCACCATGTGTGTGTGTGATTCTTTTACAAAGAATTACGTTCAATCCAGATTGGTTTATACTGGCGCCAATTGTAGATTAGTACTGACACTTTAGTTCATTTTTCATCTTTTCCCTGGTCAATGTAATCTAACACCTAGTTAAGGATCAATAAAATTTCTCGAATTTCATTTTATGTAGGGCTGATCTTGATCCTTAGCTTCCTTAAGTCATCAAATTGCCTTTCGACGCAAAGACTTCACATTTGTGATGCGAGCCCCTAGTTACTCAATAATTTTACATGCTCATTATTTGAGTTGTCGTTTGACGCAAAAGTAGTATTGGGGTTCACGATACTCCTAGTTACTAAATAATCCAAACAGGGGAGTAGGTTTTGTGGGATTCATCATTTTTCTCTTTCTTTATTTTTCTCTTTTCAATTTTCACACATTTTTTTTTGTTATTTACGTCATCTCATTAACCTAGTGTCTTCTCAATCTTAACTTTGGAAAGGAGTTAGATGAATATCAAGTGCCTTGGCCGTCTCTACAAGTTGTGCTCGCATAAATTCTTTCTAAGTAGGTAATGAAATTATGAGCTTCAAGTTTCATGCATAATTTTTAGGATAACATTCTGCTAGTGATTCCAAAATTTAACATTGCTTTAAAGATTTAGACATGCTCATTTTCAAGAGACAAGATATTCTTGGGAAAGACTAAATTTTATTATCATCAAACAATTTAAAAAAGTCATAATGAGAAAAAAGGAAGAGGTAATGCAACAATTGTGTTTTAGGGGTGGTGCCCCTCAGGAGTAGGTATTTTACCTCCGTCGATTAGGTCTTGAATCTCATGTTAAAGATGGGGGCAGCTGTCGGTGTCATGACCTTTTTTTTCTTGGTGGAAATGACATTATTGGTCTAGATTGATGTAGCGAAGTACTGGGTTTGACAATAGTCTTGGTTCTAGGAGTTTCAACAGACATTGTCTCTTTAATTTCTCGAACATCTTTTCTGGAGGTCTGCCAAGGTTTGAAAATCTTCTATTTCTGATAGCATTTATTTCAACTTGGCTGGGCTTTATTCCAGAAGGCCCTTTAACGATCTTCATATTCTGGCCATAAAATTTCCTATTTTCAGCATTTTATTCTTCGATGTCCATCATCATCTCTTTCATATGTCGAAAAAATCAGCTATCATGGAGGCCATCCTTCTCAATTTATTGTAGATGAAAGACTTGGTACCCTTGATGATCATCTTAATTTGTTCATTCTCTGATAGCTGTGTTTGCATCTTTAAAAGCTAGATTCTTCAATGGTTAGCATACTCTTTGAAGTTCTCTTTCGACTTCTATTTAGTGTTCTCCAAGTCACGAAGTGTCAGGTCGATCTCCATATCTGTGACGTATTGATTGAAGAATGCTTCCGCTAGCACCCTCCAATTATCCTTCACATTTTTTCCAAACTGTGGTACCATACCATTGGTGCTTTTTCTAGTGACATCCCAAATATTTTCTACACTTGGCGTTGGGATAGGCTTGTAGAATTCATCAATGACACATATTGATAGAGATGGATTTTTGGGTCTCTGTTTCCGTTGAACTTTGTCATTCCTGGCATTTTGAACTCAAAATGGAGTTGTTCTTCAAATGCAAGTGTACCATAGTCAAGAAGGTCTTTGTGCTTCCCCTTCATTTTTGGGCTACAGTCTCCATTTGCTCCATAAGTTTTTGGAGCTTGGTCTCAGTATGAGATTTGGCCATCTGCCTGCAGCATATTCGGTCATGTCGACATCATCTAAAACATGAATTTCTCCAGCTATTTTGTTCACGGGCATTTAATTCCTCCCTTCGGCCCCTGCCGTTTGAGGCGCTGTCTGTATTGTTGTCAGGTTAGCAATAGCATTTTCCAGGGTATGTAGCTGTTCTATTATTTTATTCACGGTGTTTTCCAAATTGTCTACTTGGGAACTATCGATGCTGGCCATTCAGAGTCTGTTAGCTGTCTCTTGATTAATCTACCATGCTCTCTAACCCAACAGGTTGCTATGATGGATGTATCACGAAGTGGTAGCATGATGCATGTATGCATGCAATGTATGATGTGCTCAAACATCAACATATACCCTTCCGACCTTATTCCTCTCACACACATGGTAAGTCTCATATCTGTCATATGTATGACTTAGCTCATGCACCAACATGGGGTACATAAGTTCATTTTATCCTATGCTAAAGTTAAACCTTTATTAATTTGGTTACGTTCCATCGTTAAAAGACAAAGGCCGCTCATTTACAAAAATGACGGAGCCTAATATTGGTATTGTGTCATTGTTTGAAAATGACCTTTAACAATCTCGGTTATTATTGGTTGGACTTAGAAATGTTTAAGAATATCCAAAAAGGGAAAAACAAGGCATACCATCTATGGATGAAAGCCATTGTGAGTATCAGACTCATGTTTTAGCACTTTCGGATCCTAACTAAACATTTTCAGGCCCAACGAGGTTTACATACAAGGTTGTCCGTTATCATTTTAAAGCACTTGGCCTAATTATCATGAAAATACAAACCTGTCCTAGTTGAAAAGACCCAACAAGTTTAAACCCCACGACAAAAGGTCAAAACAACTTCAAATGATTGGGGGACCAAACACAAGCATAAGTGAGGCTTCTATAGGACAACACATATGGGCTTTTATATGGGCTCATAAGGGTACAATTTAGGCTTTTATCGGTGAAGGGTTGCCCACAACTAGGTCTCCCCACTCAATGGTTCAATCGACCAAGTGAACATATATTTTTTATACCTAAAAACATGGAGGGTTGTCCACAGATAGGTTTCCCCACTAAAGGGTTCGATTGACCAAATGAATGTACCTTTATGCTCAAGGGTACATACAAATAAGTGATGGTTATCATTAATACCAATCCACCACCTTGAGTAAAAATGATTTCTCGATATGCTACGCTATTGGGGTTAAAAAAAGTATGCAAAAGATGAAGACATGGGTAGACACTGCATTTTTGCATATAAGCCCGATGATGAGTCTCGTATGGAGACACTACCTCTTTAGTTGTGAAAGCCGCGGGAAACGGACGTTGGAAGGGTAAAGTTGGAAATTAGCATTTTGTCAGATTTAACTCGCTTGTTTCGCTTCGGGTTCGCTTGTTGGACCTCTATTTTTTAAACACACAAAGCCCAATCCAAAATAATTAAAACATTTAAAATGCATGTCACAAATTAAATTCATTTCCCAAATTAAAAAAATTCAAATTAAATTCCATAAATAACATTCCTAATTAAAATAAATCACATTCCTAATTTAATTAAATCACCTACCAATTTAAATAAATCATATCCTTAATAAAAAGAATAAATCAAATCACTTCCCTTAATTAAAAGATTTCCCTTATCACATTTTAATTAAAAATATCTCCCAATTAATACACAAATTCTATTCCCTCTCCAACAAGGTAAACCCCCTCCATTGGCCTATAAAAAGAACCTTTAACCCAACCTTTCAAACCCTGGCTCATTCACACGAAAAACACAAAAAATAAACTGCTTCAATTGCCGCACCTAAACCCTTCACCAATTACCCACTCACGCAACAACCAAACCCCACACAGGCGGTAACCAATTACCCACTCACGCAGCCTACAAATTTCCCTCACAGCAGCCAACCCCTTTCACGATACAAGTTTCCCTGCGCAGTCAGCCTCCATTCACGTAAGCAAATTACCCTCATCTAATGCCCCTCTGGCCTTACGTTGCCACCCATACACTAGCACCACCTATCCAACTATCTCTCCACTCACGTGAAATCCCATTGCCCTTCATCCTTCACGCTAATCGCCATCTGCCCCACTTTAGCACATTCACCACACACAAGCCTTCAACACACCTCACAAATCTGCCTCAACGCCACTGCCCTCCAACAAGCCTTCAACACGCCTCACAAATTTGCCTAAAACTGCTGCACCTTGGACCTAAAATTTCCGTATATTGGACCCTGAAATCGCAGCCCCTTTACCCCTCCAAACACGCCAAAACAGTTCCATAAATTGCCTTAAAACAGTGACCATAAAATACCTTGAAAACAGCAGCGAAACGGAGTGAAAACATCAGCCCCTTTGCCCTCCAAAAACCGCACAAACTGTCCCTTAAAACAACAAAAACAGTGGCCTAAAAACAGCAGCAAAGCAGCAGTGAAATGGAGTAAAAATAGCAGCCCGAACAACAAAACAACGAGGAAAGACGTTGAGTTAGTGAACCAAAAGAGTTGCGGATCATTCACCATTCCAACGGATGTGTAACACTCTTTATTGAGACGACAAAAGTGGTTAGACCTGAGGGCACCTTTTTACTTTTTTTTTATCTTTTGCTTATTTTATTTATTTTAGAAATATTATCGCATGAGAGTTGTTTGAGGCATGATGTGATTGTTGGATGAGCGAATATATGTTCCATTTTATGGTATATAAGATGGAAACCCGGACGTAAATTCCGTAGCCGAATCCGAATGGATGATAGTGTGGTTTGTACTCGGGATACAACGCCACGTACCACTTAAGAGACACGTATTTCGTCTCATCCAAACTTGTGTTTGAGCATGTTGTAGTTCGTAGGTTATTTATTTGTTATTAAAGCATGATTAGGTTGTTAGCATGTTATTTATCTTAAGCATGATTTAGTCGATAGAAAGTTATTTCTTTATGCATGATTAGGTTGTTTTCACATTAGGGATTTAATTTATATTTATGCTTAGATTCTTATTTATTTTCCGCATTAGATAATTGAGCATGCTTGTGTGATGATTGTATGTTATTGCGTGTTTGCCACTATGACAACTTACTTCGAAGTATGCGAACTTAGATATAGGTTCTCATTGTTATTATTATGCATGCAGACTTAGGCGTAGATTACATTTAAGCATGAATGTTGAATAGATTCGGTTAGTTTATTGCACAAATCATATCATCACAAGTGACATAAGTAATGGACCATTCCGAACCCAACGGTTTGAGGTATTCCCTTGCGAGGGGTGAGTGCAGCCTTAAATCTTTGTCCCGGTTCACACCGGGTGGCGACTCCATGTTATTTCGTACTCCTAACTAGGCCGCGAGTCTAGAACAGCGTCGTCAAGTTCTGTGTCCTACAACATGGTTCTCTTCAATCTCGCCATAAATACTACATGGAATTTTTTCGGGGCCGAATCTCTATCCCCAGTGGAGTCACCATATGTAGGAGTGAATCATGGTTTACCGCTCTATCTATGACATAGGCGACCACTACACTATTGAGCTCGCAACTCGTAGAGAGTATGAATAGTCCCGCAGGGGACTAACCGGAGAATAAGGGAGTCACCACCTGGTATGAGACACCGAGAATTATTTAAGGCCACGCTACATCCCTCGCAAGGTCCAACCTTAAACCTGTTTGGTTTTGAAATGGTCCATTACTTATGCTAGTATAATATTTATGCTCAAATAAGGTATCCTCATATTTTATAATGTAAGATCACACACGAAGCAGTTTATAAAGCATATAATTTGCTCAAGCATGAATTATAAAGACAATGAATAAAATAAATATCCATAAAGTATTATAACATTGATAAAATATGGATCTGGGCAAGCATCACAAGACATGGCCTTGGAAAGGCTGGTCGGACATGGCCATAATAGGCCGGATATAATGTACAAATTCTGGTATGACTTGTAGGAAGTTTGGTCAGACATAACGCGTAACTCAGAGGCACAAGATCACAGTAACAATAGGAAAAGATATCATGATAAACATTAAGTAACAATGGTTCAAATAATAAAATAATAGCGATTCCAACAACGATAAGTAAAATACTATGAAAATAATCAGACAGGCTAAAACATGCATTCAGTGGGCCTGGCCTTAGGGAGGCCTGGTTGGATATGGTTTCTCATGTCCGGCCAGACTTGAACAGAGTCATGTTGGACATACTGTGTGGTCCAGAAATTTAGAAACATACTAATGACATCAAATCCGATAAACAAGCATTATGGATACATTCATAATGAAATGGCCATCCCTAGTGGTACGTGACATTGTATCCTAAGTGCGGACCACACTATTGTCCATTCAGAATCGACTATGAAACTTATGTCTGGATTTTCATTATATATACCACAAGATCACATGACCGGATATAAATCATGTCAGGCCGGACATAATGCATTCAGGCTGGACATCATTCATAGATCACACATTAAGGAGAGCACAATATTCATATTATTTTAGATAGTAAAGTGAACATATGCTTGTCATAGATAAAAAGTAGTAGAACAAAATGACTAAACATGCATAAGGGAATAACATAACTAAGTATGTAATAAGGTATAGAAAATAGTAAGCGCGATCAGATTTATATATAGTCAATCGGAAGTGTCTGCATGTCTAGCCGAAAGTGGCGTACGTTCAGCCAGAGATACTGTGTCAAAATAGGAATCTCAAATACGAAGAAATATCAGAAAGAGAGCTTTCATGTTGTTCATTTTACTGTAGTTTGGCTCTGAAGACTCCTTTGATCCTTGGGTCATTGCTGGATTTGTACAAGGGGAAAAGAACTCCAAGAATCAGTGTTCACACTCTCTTTCTCTCAAGGTAATTGTTTTTAGGGTTATGGCAAGGTTTCTATTAGGTAGGTCTCTGGTAGATGATTACTTTCCCCAAAAAATCTCCCCATTAAGAAGGTGAAACCCCATATTTTTATAGAAAATGAGAGGAGGTGAGAATGGAATGAAGGGACATAATCCCTTCCTATTTTCCAGTGATTGTTCATGCTGGAAAATATAGTGTAAAGGTTCTTAATGAATAATATATTGCACGTTAGAAATATGGTAGACCACTTGGTTCTAAAGATCTCGGAAGAGGTAAATGAGAGATGTGGATCCTATTGAAAATAGTACTCGAGCAGTGAATATACCCACATCTTCTGAATCACTAGTTTCGGAAAAACTGATAATTCCTGAAGAGACACTAGCCATTGAAGAGGCTCAAAAATCCAAAAATAAGGAAAATTTTACAAATTAAGTTTACACAAGTGAAATGTGGGATTGAAAGGAAATAGCCATCGATATTGTGTTATCATATACAGTAGCTACTGGAATTACAAATGATTTTGAACCTCAAACTGTCAATGAATCTAGACAAAGTCACGATTGGCCTAAATAGAAAGAAACAATTAAAGCAAAATTGACTTATTTAACCAAATATAAAGTATTTGGACTTGTAGTCTAGACACCTGAAGATGTCAATCATATTGATTACAAATGGATGTTTATAAGAAAACGTAATGAACATAATGAAATCATTAGATATAAAGCGTGACTAGTTGCATAAGGTTTCTCACAGAGACTTGGTTTTGATTACGAGGATATGTATTCTCCAGTGATTGATACCATTACATTTCAACATGGATAATATAACAGTATATGACGATGACATGAACCTCAAAAGTGAAGTATTTATTAGAAAGTTTGAATCTAGATTTGCTATTATAGCAGTATATATCGATGACATGAACTTAATTGAAACTCCTGAAGAGTTTTTAAAAACTGTTGAATATTTGAAAAGAGAATATAAGTGCTTGCAGATCGAGCATAAATCTAACAGAGTGTTTATTCATCATTCTGCATATATTGAAAAGATCTTAAAACGTTTCAACATGGATAATGCTATTTCATTAAGTACTCCAATGGTAATCCAATCTTTCAATCCTAAAAAGGATACATTCCGTCCTAAAGAAGATAATGAAGAGACACTTAGTCCAGGAGTACTATATCTCAGTGCAATTAGTGCATTATTATATTTAGCTCAATACATTAGATCAGATATTGCATTATCAGTAAATTTATTGGCAAGATTTAGCTTTGCACCAACTCGACGAAATTGGAATAGCATCAAATATATTTTCTGTTATCTTCATGGGATAAAAGACTTGGGATTATTTTATTCAAATGAATTAACACAAAATCCAGGACTTGTTGGTTATATTGATACATGATACCCCCTGAACCTGATAAGGCACGTACACAGACAGCGTATGTTTTACCTATAATAACACAATAATTTCATGGCAGTCTACAAAGTAGTCTTTTGTTGCTACATCTTCCAATCACTTAGAGATAATTGCACTACACGAAATAAGCAGAGAATGTGTATGGTTAAGTTTACTTATCTATCACATTCATAACACATGCAACTTAAACTCCGTTACAAATGTTCCAACAGTGATACATGAATATAATGCTAGATGTATTGCACAAATTAGAGGAGAGTACATTAAGAGAGATATAACCAAGCACATCTCACCAAAGTTCTTCTATACTCATGGGCTCTAGTAGAGCAAGCAAATTGATGTCAAGCAAATACGTTCCACTGATAACTTTACATATTTATTTACGAAAGTTTTACCGACATCTACCTTTGAGAAGCTTATACATAGTATTGGCATGTGTCGACTTAGTAAATTATCCCGATGATATCGTTTGATGGGGAACATTTCATCAAGGGGAGCGTATTCATTGACATGATGAGTTATAGTTAGATAAAATTATATTGTACACATGTTAGGTCAGACAATTATTGTAAAATAAAAACGATAGGTGTCAAATGGAGTGTTGTAAATAATGTGGTCCCTCACTTAAATTTTACAATTTTAGTTTATCCTATACTGTTTAAGGATAACAATATTAACCTAATCTCTCACAATAAATTGACAGCAACTCTTCTAATTTATTATTCAGTTGAGAAATAAGAATAAAACCGTTAGCTTTATAAGATATTATACTATATTCTTCTTTTTTTTTTCTTTTATAACAAAAATCAAACTTTAACTCACCGTATTTATTATTTTATTTTGAATAAGTCTCATTTATTTATTTTAACAAAATATCAACCATATTTTTTATGAACATAATATATCCACAAACAAAACAAGTTGAGAAGAATAATTTTCAACATTTTAATATTACAAAAATGAATCATCAAACCAGGTAATTATATGATTTCTCTAAAAAAACAACGAAGCTCCATGTTAACATATATTGGATATGTTGATGTTGATGATCTGGTATTGGATGATGTTCATGATTTGGTATTGGCTTGGAATAGTTTGCTTTGGCTTTGGCTAAGGCTAAGGCTCAGTTTTTTACAGTGAACCATTATTCAGTAATCTCATGCTGATGTGTATTCTTATTACCTGTGGCTGTGATATATGTAACAAAGAACTTGCTGTCATTCAAGCATCTCCCAAAATCTGTTTCAGTTTTTAAAACATATTCAACTTCCCCCCTCAAATTCTGTTAAATGTGCACGTGATACATCCACACACACTTATAAATGATGATTAGATCAATAATAAAAATAATTAGTTACAACTCTCTCTGATTCTCTGAAATTTTCCTTTATTTTCTCACAACCAAACAAGATTTACTCTCCATTAGCCTTTATAATTCTCCATAACTTACTATTTACTACTCATCTAAAAAAAACCAGGTGCTTTCTAATAGAACATCATTACTCATCAGAAGTATTGTAGAAAGTCATAATATTGGCAGAACTAAGAAATAATATCTTGCTTACTTTTATAAGCAAAAATTATGAGCAAATTATGTTTACACCAGAGAAATGTGGGAAAGAAAGGAAATAACCATCGACAATGTGTTCTCATAAACAATAGCTACTGAAATTACAAATGATTTTAAATCTCGAACCGTCAATGAATGACAAAGTCACGATTGACCTAAATGAAAAGAAACAATTCAAGCATAATTGGCTTCTTTAGCCAAACATGAAGTAGTTGGATCCGTAATCTAGACACCTAAAGATGTCAAACCTGTTTGTTACAAATGAGTGTTTATAAGAAAACATAATGAACGTAATGAAATCATTAAATATAAAGCATGACTAGTTGCATAAGATTTCTCGCAAAGACTTGGTATTGATTACGAGGATACGTATTCTCCAGTGATGGATATCATTACATTTCGATTCTTAATCAGTTTGACAGTCTCTAAAAAACTAGACATGTGTTTTTATAGGCGTAGTGACAACATACCTGTATGGGTCACTTGACATTGATATTTACATGAAAATCCCTGAATGATTGAAAATTCTTGAAGCATATAAATCAAATGATCGTAAACTGTATTCAATCAAGTTACAACGATCTTTATAAGAATTGAAACAATTCAGACGCATGTGGTATAATCGTTTAAGTGAATATTTGATGAAAGATGGATATATAAATGATCTTATCCTCCCATGTGTATTTATTCGAAAGTCTGAATCTGGATTTGGTATTATAGCAGTATATGTCGATGACATGAACTTAATTGAAAATCCTGCAGAGTTTCTAAAAACTGCTGAATATTTGAAAAGAGAATATAAGTGTTTGCAGATCGAGCATAAACCTAACATAGTGTTTATTCATCATTCTGCATATATTGAAAAGATCTTAAAACGTTTCATCATGGATAAAGTTATTTCATTAAGTACTCCAATGGTAGTCCGATCTTTCAATCCTAAAAAGGATCCATTCTGTCTTAAAGAAAATAACGAAGAGACACTTAGTCCAGAAGTACTATATCTTAGTGAAATTAGTGCATTATTATATTTAGCTCAATACACCAGATCAGATATTGTATTATCAGTAAATTTATTGGCAAGATTTAGCTATGTACCAACTCGACGACATTGGAATAACATCAAACATATTTTCCGTTATCTTCATGAGACAAAAGACTTAAGATTATTTATTCAAATGAGTTAACATAAAATCCAGGTATTGTTGGTTATATTGATGCATGATACATCTCTGACCCTCATAAGGCACGTTCACAGACAGAGTATGTTTTTACCTACAATAACACTGTAATTTTATGGCCGTCTACAAAGTAGTCTTTTGTTGCTACATCTTCCAATCATTAAGAAATACTTGCACTACATAAAATAAACAGAGAATATGTATGATTAAGGTTACTTATCTATCACATTCAGAGCACATACAACTTAAACTCCACTACAAATATTCCAACAGTGATATATGAAGATAATGCTATATGTATTGCACAAATTAGAGGAAAGTACATTAAGAGAGATATAACCAAGCACATCTCACGAAAGTTCTTCTACACTCATAAGCTCCAGCTGAGCAAGAAAATTGATGTCAAGCAAATACGTTCCACTGATTAGGATTGGGCATCGGATCAGATCGGATCTGGCTCTCAAATCCGATCAAATCGTGTTTGGTTCGTTTGTCAAATTTTGGATCGAATCAGATAAAATTGATAACTATCGGATCGAATCAGATTTTATCCGATTTGATAACAAATCCGAATCCGATAGAGAATCCGATTTGATAACAGATTCGAATCCGATAGAGAATCCGATTTGATAACAGATCCGAATCCGATAGAGAATCCGATTTGATAATAAATCCGATAGTAGATTCGATTTGATAACAAATCCGATTCGATAACGGATCCGATTCGAAAAATTGACCCGAAAATTTATAAATTCATAACAATTTTATCGAATCGGATCAGATAACTTAAAATTCAAATCAATTTTATCAAATCGGATCCGTTATCGAATCAGATCCGTTATCAAATCGAATCCACTATCAGATTCATTATCAAATCGAATGCTCTATCGGATTCAGATATGTTATCAAATCGAATTTATCCGATTCATTAAGATATCAAATCGGATCGAATAAATCTAATTCGATTCGATAATTATCAGATCAAATCCGATCCGATCCGATAAGGACTCAAAATCCGATCGAACCAAACAAATCAACTTTTATCGAATCGGATCGGATTTGGATTCGATCCGAATCCGATAATGCCAACCCCTACCACTGATAACTTTGCATATTTATTTACGAATGATTTACTGACATCCACATTTGAGAAGCTTATACATAATATTGGCATGCGTCGATTTAGTAAATTATCCTGATATCGTTTGAGGGGGAGCATTTCATGAGAGGGAGCGTATTTATTGACATTGTGAGTTACAATTAGATAAAAACGCATTGTACCCATGTTATGTCAGATAATTATTGTAAAATTAAAATGATAGGTCTCAAGGGGAGTGTTGTAAATAATGTGGTCCCTCACTCTAATATTTATAATTTTAATTTATCTCACACTGTTTAAGGATAACAATCTTAACATAGTCTCTCCATAGACAACGACTCTTATAATTTATTATTCAATTGAGAAATAAGAATAAAGTAGGTAGCTTTACATGATATTATACTATATTCTTTTTCTTTTTATAAAAAAAAAAAAAATCAAACTCTATCTCACCGTATTTATTATTTTATTTAAATAAAAAAAATCTCATGTATTTATTTTAATAAATAATATCAACCACACTTTTATTTTTTATTTATTTTTTAAAAAGTGATTTTCAATCCATGGGCACTCTCAATGGGTGGTCTGTGGTTAGTTGGTAGAAGATAATAAAGAGACAAGAGAGTTGACTTTCATGATCCTTGTTGAATTTTTCCAATCAAACCTCGTGTTGTGTGATTGAATGAGCCCGCAGCTAAAACAAATTCTACAATCTTCATTTCGTTTTCATTCATTGTAGTATGCAATGATTATTACCTGGAACTGTTGCTCTGTTCTTTTTCTTCTTAGCTTTTCTACGCTTTTTTCTTGTTTGGTTGATGCGCAAACTTTTGATTATCCAATAGCAAACCTCTCCACTACTTGGACCAACAGTCCCTCAGCTCCCCACTCAGTATCTTTCACTGATGGATCCACAGTGAGAGCCATTCTTCTCAGATGAACCTTTGGCCCCAGGTATGCATGTGGCTTCTTCTGTAACGGAACCTGTGACACCTATCTATTTGCTATCTTCATAGTTCAGACCAACAGTGCTTCCTTAATCGTTTCTCCAGCTAGTGGATTCCCACAGGTTATCTGGTCTGCTAACTGTTGGTAAAATAATGTCATTAAAACAGTAATATAAACACGCAAAACAAACAGATCAAATTACCCAAAGTATATCTAGATGCAAAACCCTAAAACCAGAAAAACTTTGTGACAAACCAGAAAATGAAGATTACAGAAATGTCCAAGTCGAGATTATCTCTGTCCTTAAGAACTTATTGGCCGTCACAGGTGCTCTACGGTTTCTTCTTGCCAACGTTCTCCCAGGATAACTTGGATGCTACTTGTACAAGAAGCACTCTTCACAAGTTTATGAACAATGAAGATGATGATACTCTCTCTCAAACAAAACAAAAACCAGTGTCTCTTGTTTAATTCGGATATTTTTCCTCTGTCTTTGTAATCAATATAAAGTCACCTATAAGGCATGTAGGGTGCCAATGGGCACTCTTTGGGTTGGGGTGCAACCCTCCAAAGGGATATTTACCTTACAAGCACCCTATGATACCAAATGACAGATTTACCCTAATGAATTATTGTGAAGAATTTCCTACACTAACCGTAACAATCCTGTTCGAATAAACTCGACCTTGGAACTCGCATCAGATGGGGGCCTGGTTTTGCGAGATGCTGATGGAACCAAAGCTTGGTCGACCAGTACTAGTGGTAAATCTGTTTTGGGCTTAAACTTGACTGATACTGGCAACCTGGTACTTTTTGACAAGAATAATGTAACAGTTTGGCAATCTTTCGATTATCCGACAGACTCGTTGGTTCCTGGGCAAAAATTGGTGGCCGGAATTAAACTTACAGCTAGTCTTTCAACAACGAATTGGACGGGCATAGGTTTGTTTTCACTTTCTGTCACGAATCAAGGATTGTTTGCTTTCATAGAGTCTGGTAATACTTCAGTACCGTACTATAAAAAAGGATTCAGTGGCACTAAAAGAAGTAAGGATCCAAGCTATGTTAGATATCTGAACGGAAGTTTAGCTTTATTCATAAATTCCTCCTAACCAAGTGAACCAGATGAGACAGTTTCTGTTCCTCCCGCATCATCATTCCCAGCACAGTACATGAGATTGTTGCCTGATGGGCATTTAAAAGTTTACGAGTGGCAAACGCAGACTCTGTGGAAAGAAGTGGCAGATCTCTTGACAGGTTACTTGGGAGAATGCAATTATCCTATGGTTTGCGGGAAGTATGGCATCTGCTCCGCGGGGCAATGCAGTTGTCCTGCAACCTATTTCAAGCTAATAAATGATAGACAGCCTGCCCTCGGCTGCTCCCAGATTACTCCCTTATCATGTGAAGCTTCGCAAGATCACAGTTTTGTTGAGCTTAATGATGTCACTTACTTCGCCTTTAGCTCAGATTTTTCTAACATAGATTCAGAGATGTGTAAACAAGCCTGTTTAATGAATTGTTCGTGCAAAGCTGCTCTTTTTCGGTATGGTTGGAACTCTTCTGCTGGGGATTGCTACTTGCCATCTGAAATCTTTTCGATGATGAATAATGACAGGGAAAAGACTCATTATAACTCAACTGCTTACGTTAAAGTTCAGAACTTGCCAATTGCAAGTCCTGTTGGTAAGAAGACGAGCCAGGCGAAAAAAGTACTGGGGTTCAGCCTTGGGTCTGTCTTTGGCTTGTTAGTTTTGATCGGTATATTGATGTTTTTCTTTTGGAAGAAAAACAACACTGATGAAATTGAGGAAGATGATTTAGATCAAGTGCCAGGACTGCCGAAAAGATTCTCTTATGAAGAATTAAGACTCCTGACAGAAAATTTCAAAAAGAAGCTAGGTGAGGGAGGATTTGGCTGCGTCTTTGAGGGAACTGAAACTGAAGGCACAAAAGTTGCAGTGAAACGTCTTGAAGGACTTGGCCAAATCAAGAAATCTTTCTTAGCTGAGGTAAAGATAATTGGAAGCATCCACCATTTGAACTTGGTCAGACTGATAGGATTTTGTGCTGAGAAATCACACAGGCTTCTGGTTTATGAATACATGCCGAATGGATCACTTGACAGGTGGATTTTCCATAGATCCGATGAGTCTATGCTTGACTGGAAGCAACGAAAAAAGATCATCCTTGACATAGCCAAGGGACTAACATATCTTCATGAAGATTGTAGGCAGAAGATACTCCACCTGGATATCAAGCCCCAAAACATTCTCTTAGATGACAACTTTAATGCCAAAGTTGCTGATTTTGGTTTGTCAAAACTGATTGACCGCGACCAGAGCCAAGTTGTGACAACCATGAGAGGAACTCCCGGATATTTAGCTCCTGAATGGCTTAGCTCAGTAATTACAGAAAAAGTAGATGTCTACAGCTTTGGAGTTGTAGTGCTCGAGATATCGTGTGGCCGGAAAATTTTTGACCGGTCCCAGGCTGAGGAGGATGACATGTATCTGCTGAGCCTTTTCAAGAAGAAGGCAGAGGAGGAAAAATTGTCAGACCTTGTTGATAAACACATTATGGATATGCAATCAAATGGAGAAGAAGTAGTGAATATGATGAAGGTGGCTGCATGGTGTTTGGAAAGCGATTTTGCAAAAAGACCTTCCATGTCAATGGTAGTTAAGGCTTTGGAGGGTGCTAGTGTTGCAGAGATTCAGCATAACATTTTCCATTATAATCTGTTTAATCTACCATCAACAGAAACATTGGCAAATGTTGATCAACGGGAAGAAAACGATAATCCCACTACTGTATTGTTGCCTTCAGTTTTGTCGGGGCCAAGGTGACAGATGATTAGCAATTATATTAAACCATGTATAATTGGCATTTAAGCCATCTCTAAATCACTTGAATAAATTCTTCATTTTTGTTGCTGATGATGATGTGTTTGTGCAATTATTCTCACAAACAATAGAATCACAATATTGACTCTTAATAAGATCGGAATGGTTATACCCAATAATACTCCATACTTTCTTGATTACTAAAAGGTCGATCCCTTACTTCGAGGATTTTCGTACAACTTATATGACCTTGTTACAAGGAAAACAAACTAACAGCGGTCACATTCTATTTACATTTCCCACTAACTGGCTTACTCCATAAAATCTCGGAACTTCCTTATTCTGGGCGGTTATCCAACTTAAAGAAACGGAAAGTGATTAATTGACTGTCTGATTCATTGTTTAGAAGATTCGTGTCATTAAGGAGTTGATATTTCAGGCTAATTCCTTGCGTGACTTCTGCTTGCCTCCGTTGGAGCCGAGCCTGATATGGACTTTCTATCAGGGAGTCTTGAATTCATACTCTAATGGAGGCTCTCGTATCAGATTCTAACGATAGATCCTAACGTCGGACTCTGATGGAGGTATTGATTTCAGACTCTGACGATAGGTCCAGAAGGCTAGTTCTGACGGGAGGTCCTGGAGGCTGGTTCTGACAGAAGGTCCCAAAGCCCTCTTTGTCTAGCCACGTGTCATTTTACTGAATGCTTGATTTTCCCCAATCATGAATCCTAGTATCAATGATATTCTAGCTTAAATGTTGTATATATATGGCAAACTATTCTAACAAATCTGGGATGTGTGAAATAGATTCAGCTAAATGTTTCCATTTAAGGGTGGGGGTAGACTCAGCCACGGTTCCGGTTCCAAAATCGGAATCGAACCCCCAAACGGTTCGGTTACGATTCCATAAAATTCAGAACCGTAACCTTAAGGTTCGGTTCGGTTCCGGGGTTCGGAACCGAAATCGAACCATTTTTTTTTTCTCTTAAAAAACCGATCCAAATTTTTCGATTCGGATCTGGAACCGAACCGAACCGTGGCCACCTCCAGGTGGGGGTTCTCTCATATAAAAGGATGACATGGTCAAGAAGAGTTTGATAAAATCCCTTAATTCTTAAATAAAATATGATAGGGTTATTTTTGGAAGCAACCGGGCGAAAAGAGACTTTGAATTCAAAGAATTGAATTGATCAACAAAAGTCTACTCAAGTGATTAATTTAAAAAAAAAAAAAAATTAAAAAAAAAATATTCACCGGGTGTAATTTAAAAGCATTTGATTTGTGATCTAAAAGGAAAAATGCAATTCGAAAGTATTTAGACATAAGTTGATTACAACAACACAAAGCACAAGAAGCAATGTTTAGTATTGTATAATGTTCAACAAAATGAAAAATGAATCTACCAAATTATCATAGATTTGGCCATAATTTTATTTACTCAGTATCATCAGAGATCAAAATGATAAAGGGATGTCAAACATAGATGTGTCATCATTTATGGCTATTTTATTCAATAAAAAAGGACTTCAGAACTGATAAAAACGTTATATTGTCCCAAACAAACAGTTCCAAATAACACTCTTCTACACCAGGAACAGTCAACAATGCATCCACACATTGGCAGTTCAAAGCCTCCTCTACGAAATTGAAATCAGATGTTAAGGTTATGAGTAAACTAGTATAAAATTCATGTTACCAAAACAAAACAAGCAGAAAACAATCATTAGAGAGCAGTTAGATGATAGATGCAAAGAAATTCAATAAGTTGTTGAGCATCGCTTTGAAGTACTGAACCTGCTTAACATTTAGTGCACACTTGCATACAATTCTTTTTCAAGTCGTAGAACCACTGCTGCATAGTGAATTGAAAAAAAAAACACAGCTTTGATATTTCATTAGAAATGAACTAGCGGATACTGGATAGACAACTACTCCTCGTATTAGACCAATTTTAATATGTATTAGCAATTTAGCATTACGTTCGCAAGAATTTCTTCAATTATCAACTTTGGTTTCCTTAAAAGCCAAATCGATCAAAAGTTCCCAATGCAAATGGACAAGGACCTCATCATATTCACACAAAAAGTTTGTAACGTCAGTTTTGGTGGAATGTATCTTTCAATTTTTCAAATAGCATACAAACACAACAAGGTCCATAATTTGAAAAATTTCAAATGACATCAGTTTTGGCTCAGCGGCCTATGGCTGGCGCGTTTAGGCTTAGTGGCTTGTCCCCAAATCGTCAAGGCTAGGTGTTCGTCAGAATGAGCAGTATTTTCTGCCCATTCTAAAGAAAATTCGCAGTGAAAAACGTCGATCAATGTCCGTTGACCGCAGGACCTAGCCGGATTTTATACCCTAATCCTAACTCTAATCTTTAGTTTAAAAAATCAACTCATTATCTCATCAATTTTAAGAAACCCCAATTTAAAACATAAATCCTATTTAAAAAAACCCTAATTTCTTCAATTTTTGTTAGTTTTTCATTAAATTGACCTATGTAAATCTTATCCATCACTCAAACAACATTTCCGTAAGATTAATTTGTCCAAATTATACCAAATCGTAACCCTAATTATGGAAATCCCCAATTTCTAATTAATTTCCTAGGCTCTGCCTAAGCACTAAGCATTGAATCACTGCTCGACTGGCGCCTAACATATTTTAGAACATTGGAGGAGAAACAAACAAGTTGTTGAGGAAAGCAAAAAAGTATGACATGGGATGGTGAATCAATGGATCATCTGTTTATTGTTTATTGGCTATTTTGGACCTATCACAGTAACATTGCCCTTTTGAGGTGACAATGAACTCCTTTAAGAATGGTCCAACATGTTTCATGTGAAGATATTGGAAAGAGAGGTGTGTAGCGTTAAAGAGATTGAAGCATTCTTGTTCAGATTGAATCTGAATATCATGTCTTTTGTTTTCACAAGAAATCTTTTTTGTTCACATTGCACCATTTAACTAAATAGTAATTTAGGCATTTCTTTGTCTTTCAAATTTTCAAATAGCATAGAAACACAACAAGGTCCGTATCGGGTCTATTTGAGACTCCAATCCAGCCACTTTACATAATGAGCACTTCATAACATTCTCATCATGCTTTGTGATTCAATACATGAACCTATATCTGTATTCAAGCCACATAATTTTACAGTGCTATAAAACGCGATAGGTGCTAGTCGGGAGTTGACCCAGCGCCAGCCTCGGAAATTAATCGGAAATAGAGAATTTCCATAATTAAGTTTAAGATTCGGTGTGATTTTGACATAGGGAAATATTCTTTGAGTAATGGGTGAAATATATTTAGGGTTAATTTGGTGAGAAACTAACAAAAATTGAAGAAATTATAGTTTTTTGAAATTATGGTTTATGCTTTAAATTGAGTTTTTTTTTTTTTTAATTGATGAATTAGAGAATTAATTTTGTAAAATTAGGGTTTATGTATAAACTTTGAAGAATTAGAAAAATTAGGGTTTAGGCAAGTAGAAATTTAGTGTTTTGTCTTGAATCATGTTAATGTCAAGTAGATTGTGTTAAATTGATAGTGATTTGTTTTAATTTGTATTTCCTTTTTCCCTTATAAACGGCGCCTTTTTGGGGGTGTTAATAACCCCCAAAACGAGCGTTTAATTTTTTATTTTATTTTCTTTAACCCCTCAAAACACAGCTCTGCGACGAGCGGTGCTGCAAGGCTGCACTATACGGCCTCAAGTGCGATTAGGCGGCGCCGAGGCTACGAATCGCCAATCTGAGGCCGCGTAGGCCAATGGCTGCCTAATATGGGCGATTAGCCCTAAATTGCGGCCGCACCTAGGCGGTGTGTTCATGAACACTGTCATTTTAAACTGATTTTGAAACCTTAAAAAAATATACCTTAAATCTTCACGAAAAAACCTCACTTGTGATCAATTCCTTAAGTAAAGGCAATCACAACCACATATTTTGCCTATTCCTTACACCATTTTACAAAATTTAAGAAGAACCCACTAATATGAACCCATACTCAGAAACACATCATTCATAAACTTGAATATTCATAGATGAACAGTATTTTTGATATAAACCCGTTAATTTTTTTGTATTCTAGATATAAAAGGAATAAACCAAAATAAAATATAAATTAAAAAGAAAAAACCACAACACCATAAAAAACAGAAACCACCAACAAGAAGCTCTAATTGTTCAGAAAAAACGAGGGGAAAACTAGTCAATCCCAAAATGAGCACTATCTCAATTAAGCCAAAAACCTATAAATAATATCTAGTAAACCGCACAACATTGGTAAGCTATCCATCAGAAACACAAAATCGATAACTTTGAACGTCCCATAATTTAATAATCCTAAAAAACAAATGTTCAAAATCAAGCCCTAGACTATGCAATACCACAAAATCTAATAACACCCAAAAAAAAAAAAAACATTAAAAATGTCAAGAACACAAATTAGATCATGCATAAAAAAAAAAACACACACACATGAATAAAAATCCCAACAAGCAAACACCAAATTAACAAAAGAAAACTCACCACTAAAGATATAGACGATGAAGAGAAGGAAGCTGAGATTACTAGGCATTGGCAGTTTTAGGAATGAGAGGGATGGGGGCGCCCTTCTGGGTCTGGGCCTGCTTCAATTTGGCCTCCTCTTCGCGGATCTTCTGCATCTGCAACATTCGTTCCATAACGATTTCGTACTCGCACTTCTCGTAGGAGTGGCGCTCGTTCTCGCACTTCCAGGGCAAGTAAAACTCCCCTTGCCTGCACTTATTCAGTGGGATCAGCAAATGCGCGCACTGGTCTCTGTACGGAATCGGGACTCTTGCCTCCACCATCTCCTCTTGTGTTGCTATCATCTTCTTCGATGATCCCTCTACTTCCATGATTCGATGGATTTTAACCCCTCTCTGTTTGTTTGTTTGCGTTTTTTTGTTTCTTGTTAACTCTTGCTCGCAGTCGCAGCGCTAATTATGTTTTGATGGCTGACGCTTGCTGTGCTCCTGTTAGGGTTGATGCTCAGAGTGTCAATTCGGATTATATTTATATTCGATTCATAAATACGAGCTATTCTATTTTCCATAAATATTACTAATTTAATGGTAGCCCCATTGTCTTTTATACACATAGTCAGTCTAATTACGATTAGATATCTGATTTCGATTAGACCGAAACTAAATCTGGTTTAGTGATATGTGTCTATTAGACAAAGACCATATGATTTATGATATATTGTGCAGTTACAACGTAGTTTGTAATTGACATTGGGAAGCGCACTATAAGATGTATATCCTTAAATAAAGTTCCTGGTCAAGATTTACTAACACGAGTCGGTTAGTAAAATCTGCTGAGACCAGTACATGTCGTATATTGTGACTTGGTCCGATGGTTTATCCCAGTGAATCATGAGTCTCGGGAGACTCGTATAGACATGTATGTGTTTATTTGATAAGACATTGAACGACTCACTGAAGGTTTCCTAATAGATGGTACACCAACGTCAATAGGAACATTCTCGAGTTGAGCGAGCATAGTGGTCCTTCGACTTGAGATACCACAGTGGGATATATGAGTTATCATCCACACTTTGATGGCAGTCACGTCAACGATCTATCCATGATCAGACCTCCGCCTGTTCATTGGGTGTGGACTGATGCTCATGATATCCAGTGCGTATCAAGATAGGATCTGTCAGCCCTGTGTACAGGGCATAGGCATCATCACGTGTTTATGGTCTAGTAAATTCATGGCCGTGGTATAATATCGGAAACTAGTTCCGAGTGTTATTTAGAGATCATAAATTGAAAGTCGATTGTATTATACCGAACGGATTTGACGTTCTGATCTATATCTCATGTATAATACGGATGGCCTGTGACGGATGGATTATATGTATGCTATGACCTCGGGTTGTATAGTTTAGCGAGATTATTTGTGATCGTCATAATCCAAGATAATCCATGAGTGGGTGGATTATGGACACGAAATTGGATTTCGTGACGGATAAACCTAAACTTAGAGAGTCCCACAATATGAAGTGTACTCGTTGACCACTTGGGCAACTCGATATGAATAATACGGATTAATCATAATACTTCACCGGATTAAATGAGTTAATTTGGATCGTTTAATCATTAAACGACAACACATGCAATACGGGATTTGGTCCACTAATAATTATTGTGTATTTGTATTTGATACATAATACCGATTAGATACACATTAATTATTCGTCAAATGAGATTTTGACACATGTCATAAATATATTTTTTTATTATTTAATGTAAATAAAATACATATATTGGTATAAATAAATTGTTTAATTATTTAATAGTTAAATAATTAAATAATTGATTTTTCCAATCTTTATCTATTTATTATTATTTTAATGATACTTGGTGAATTTTGATTGGAAAACATGACATGAATTTAATTATACTTTATAAATGTTCCAATTTGATTGGATATTATAAAGTAAATGGCATTTAATTTTATTAAATTGATTAAAGGACAAAAATTCCTAAATTTCGTGAATCACTCCTTTTAAAATAAAAATTGTTTTCATTTGTCATCATCATCACTCCATTGCCGTGACTTCAAAAAGGAGAAATGGGTTTCAAAATTCTTTCATGATTCAAGGAAGAAATGAATGGAAAATCAAGAAAAATGCTTGAGGAAATTGGAGAATTAAGGTAATAATCTATATCCTAAAGCTTGAAAGTATGTTTTTTGTTTTCTTGACAATCTATTAAGATTCTAGGGTTTCCTTTTCCTTAAGATTTTGGGGCTTTTGGTGATGGTTGATGTATTTGGAAGTGATTAGCATGTGTGAAGTGTGTTTGGAAAGAATTATTGTAATTAAGTTCCAAATTATTCAATTGTTGAAGAGTTGCCATTCTAGAGTGTGGTAACCACTCTTATAATGCCTAGAATTGTTCTAGAGTGATTCATATGTGTGGTGACTTGATTTGGTGTGTTGATTAATTTGATTAATCTTGGAATTTTGGATTAAAAGCATGAAAATGGGTGATTTCGGTTCTGCAGATCAGATCTGTTAAAACTGAAAATTATGTGATGATTTTAATGTCATACAAACGTAATGGATGTGTTTTGGGAGTTGGCACAATTTCCGGAAAGTGTTTCCGACTTGAAATAAGCGAAAACGGCCAAAAACGGCGTTACCGGATGGATTTTGAGCCAACCGGGTGACGGATGTGAAAACAGTGATTCCGTCACTGTTTGGGCAGCCCATGAACTGCCTCGACACTATTGGATCTGACCTGGGTAGTTTCCATAAGTGTCGAGTAGTCGGTTCGGTCAAAAACGCATTTTATGCCATTTTGCGGAAAAACGATTTTCGTAAAAGTTTCGCGAGTTTTCAGCATATTTATGTTGATATTTGATATTGAATAAATATGTTTAGCTGAAATATGAATAAATTATTCATATTAGATATTGAATAATTTATTTGGTATTTTGAAAAAGTTTTAAAATATGATTTCGCCCGAACCCGCACTTCCGCTGCGCCCAATGCCCAAAACCCCAACACCTGCCTCTTGGTGTTTTGCAACTGCAACTTTGTGTACATATATATAATCAATAGTGTCATTGTGGTGTGTAAGACACGACGACGTTTTGAGTTTATTTATAACCTTAAGGGACAAAAATGTCATTTGACGACAAATTTTAACAGGGAAATTATCGCCTAAGTACTTATTATCTGCCATATATTTAATCCATTATCACATATTTATTAAGAACATAGAGTATCTAAAAACAATCAGCCCTTGCAAGAAGCACCAAGATTTTTTAGCATGAAGCCCTCTTTGTTCATCATGGTATAAATATATTATTATTAACATATATACTTGGAACCAACGGTTAAATGAAGGTTCATAACTGATCATCCAATTATAAGCAAATATTTTGTAATTATTTAGGCCATTCATTGTCAATTTTTATGAATTAGATTGATGGGAAAAGTTACTGGAATAACTGGTGGATCAAGATGGTTGATGGGAAAAGTTACTGGAATAACTGGTGGATCAAGATGGATTGGAGCAGACATTATTAATTATGTCAGGGCTGCTCTAGCTGATTATATGCTGCAGCTATCGGGATAATATGACTTGGTCATGTTTATCCGATTATAGAGACTAGTTACCAGAGATCTGATATGTGCTTCGTACGGGGCAGACACAATTCCAGCCCCAGGCCTAACACGTGACGAACGATACTGGATCGCAATACGCAATACTACATATACTACGCCTGATATAGATTATATATTCCTTTAAGAATATTTCTGGAGAATTGAGTAGGCACGGTGCTTTGCTAGAAGCCAACCATGTCTTGTAAATCGGTAAAAACGTAGTACTAGATACGTACGTGTTCAGATAGTCCGACGACCGGATTTACTACCAACATATCCAGGGATCTCATGGGCCGCTTCCCGAAGATTCACCGATGACGTATGACTCAGATATAATTAATTTAGGATTAATTATAAGAGAGAGAAAATTAATCTAGGATTAATTACGGAGATATTTTATCTGAGATAAAATATTGTTTAAAGATAGAGAGCGATTAATTTATAATTAATCGATAAATTAATATATTCGATATACTAAGCGAAATTAGATTTCCACGCAGAATTAAAATTGGATTTTAATTCGGGAAAACGAGTTAATTTAGAATTAATTCGTTAGCGACGTGAATAGTAATTTTGCTAGGCATAATTATTTAATTAAATTTGATTTAATTACGTCGCAACGGAAAATTTGTTAATTCGGAATTAACGAACCCGAGCCCGGAATGTGTTTGCGAGGCCACTCCGACTTTGAATCAAGTGTGGCCACAAATCACATCGCGAGTCACTCACATGTCACATCCACTTTTGTGATGTGTGTCATGTCACTTTTTTGGTGATGGAGGTGGTTGAGAGCAATTAATGCTCTTTTCCCTCCAAATTGCTTTTGAAAAGCATATACCAAAATTGGTTTTTGACTTTGGAAAATAATTTGGTAATTATTTTAGAAACAAATACACAACTCTTCTCTCCCTCTCCCTAACTCACGGCAATGGGGCCTTTTTCTCTCTTGGGCATGAAGCTAGGCTTCACTTCTTCATGATTTTGTTGCAAAATCTCAAGAGCTAACACTCAAATGGGTCTTACAAAGGTGATAGGGAAACTCATTCATGAGCATGGAATCTCAAATCAAAGTTTGGAGCTTGAAGACAACACAATGAGCACAAATGGAGGCTTGGCCGAAACTTCAAGGAAGAAATTTTTGTTGTCTTCGCATCGCAAAAGCCGATCAAAGTGAGTATTTATGCTACTTTACTTTAATGTATTCACACGTTTATATGCTTAATTTGATCTTGGTTTGACCTAGAAAACCCAACATAAATGATCAATATTATAGCTATGCAGAGAAAGCTCTTCATGTTATAACAAATATTTGCAACAATATTCAGTGGAAAGAATGACTAAACTTACAAAAAGACGATCCAAACCATCTGGTTCAAGCCCGGTGAGCTCGCTTAAGCTGCAATGGAGAAAAGAAAATAAGATTGCATAAATGACATAAAGTTCTATTACCCAAGAACGTTTGGATTCAGATAATGAAGTCACCTGCAGAAAGCTATATGCATCTGCATGTTAAAGTAACTACATATTGTAAACTAAAACAATTAAGACAGTAGTTGAAAATGAGTTAAACACAAAAATAAAAAGATGTAAGTGTGAAAGTATAGCACCTGAAAATTCAAAACATTATCAACTTCAAACATTCCACTGAACATAAATTTCCCTTTCACCATCTCAGTGAATATACAACCCACGGCCCACATATGAAATGTTGGACAGTTATGATCCATACCATCTCAATCCAGAAACTAATCATAAGGACCTCCTATCATTTATACATCTAGGTGATCTAATCACAAATGATAAGAGAGCAATTTCTTTTGTCACATAGTTAATTTGTACAACACCATGATATGTACAAATAGTGACGCTATGGATCATAATTGTCCAACAATCTCCCACTTGGCCTATAGCCAGTCACTCGAGTGTCATACACCCGAACTATGTACGGTTCGCTCAAACTACTGATGAAAGGCTTTCGTCAGCGGATTTGTATGATTATCGTCTGATGCAATTTATTCGATCATCACATCGCCACGATGTATGATCCGGACGAATTAGATGAATAGACGAAGTATATATCTGGATCGTTGATGAGACCATTAATTCTTTAGTCTGCGCTGTAGCCTAGCTCAGCTGCTAACAGAACTATATCTAATCTAATTAGATTTGTTAATGACCCATATGGCTTCTATTACTGCCTCAGCCGCAGCAATGACCCGCATTTGTTGTTTATTCGGTAACAGTATCTTGCTTGGAAGATTTCCAGCTCACTGTTCCGTTATTCAAACTGTATTGTACCGTTGTTTTTATCGGTTAGAAAACTTACAGCAGTGATCCCAGTCACTTCAAGTTCTCTTTCTCCATAGTTTAAGACATCATCCTTAGTTCTATAAGATACTAACGGATGTTCTTAATATCAATCCAGTGACTATCACTTGGATTGACCCGTTTGTGACTCTATATGCTCAAAGCGTATGAGACACCAGGTCACGTATATTTTTCAATGTATGAGTTTTCAGAGAGTGTTAACAACTTTAAATCTATCCCAATAGATCTTTATTCCTAGAATAAAGGTTGTTTCTCCCAAGAATTCTACGGAGAATTTTCATGAAAGCCAAGCTTTCTCCGATTGTAATATGGGAATATCATTTCCAAGAAATGACATATCATCATTATTTAGGACAGTCACTTTCAGTGCGCTCCTTCTAACCTCCTTATATACACAAGAATCATTTCGTTTTTGAATTAAATCATAAACCATTATGATTACATCAAAACGATAATTCCAAAGACCTAATGTTTGCTTCAATCCAAACATGGATCGAATAACCTGCAAACCTTGTTTGCTAGTTTTGGTACGACAAAAACCGTCAGGATGTTATAAACATCCTCCAAAAGATTTCCATTTAAGGAAAGCGATTTTGACGTTCAGCTGCCATATTTCATTAATGAAACATGCAGCATCAGCAAGCATTATCCAAATGGATTTAACGTGGCAACAGATAAAGATTTCGTTGTAATCAACACAATGTTGATAACGATACCTTTTTCGCTACAAGCCTAGCTTAGTACGTTGGTGTGTTGCCATCCATGTATGTCTTCCTTGAAGACTTATATAGTACCAATAGGCACAATGCCTTCTGGTACATTAACTAGTCTCTAAACATAGTTGGTATACATGGAATCCATTTCGGACTTCATGGAACTTTGCCATAATGGGGAGTCGATACCTTGTATCACTTCCTCATATGTAGTCAGTCCGTCTTCCTCAATAAGATTGACATCTTTATGAGGTGAGATCAGAAACTCATACCTCCCAGGTTGTTTTCTGACTCTCTCCGACTAACGCGGTTCTTCTGTATTCGAAGATTGTGGTATAGTTTCATCCTTGATGAACTGTTTGTGTTCCATTAAGGACTATGTGCCTTGAACATTATTACTCCGATTTTCATCGAGTTTTACTATCCTCTCACTTACCACTGCATATCGGTATTTCTCTTAGGAAAAACGCATGGCGAGCAACAATTACATTGTTCTCATGTGAGTTGTATAAGTACTATACTTTGGTTTCCCTAGGATAACCAATAATTAGGCACTTATCCGATTTGGGTTCTAGTTTGGTATTATCCAAACATATGCCCAACATCCCAAATCTTCAGGAGTGAGAAAACTCAGTTTCTTTCCTGTTCATATCTAATATGAAATTCTGTCTAACATATTTTCATGGAACCTTATTCAAAATAAGTATTGCACTGTTAATGCTTATCCATTTGAAGGAAAATGGTAGCTCAGAGCGACTCATGATTAACCTTATCATGTCTAACAAAATTCTGTTTCTCTGTTTGGACACACCGTCAAATTGATGTGTTCCAGGAGGAGTCCTCATTGAAAGAATACTATATTCTTTCAAGTATTTGAGAAACTTAATGCTTAAGTATTTTCATCATGGTCAAACCGTGATGGTTTTAATACTTTAGCCGATATGTTTGTCTATTTCGTGTCGAAACTCTAAAGTTTCTGATTCGTGTTTCATAAGAAACACATAACAATAACGTGATGCCACATCCGTAAAGGTCACGAAACATTCATTTCCACATTTAGCCTAGCTAGACATGGCCCCACTTACGTCACTATGAACGAGGGCTAACAGATTGATGGCATTTACACTTTTACCAAGTAAAAGGTATTTTAGGTACTTTACCTAATAAACTAGATTCGTAGACATCATTTGAATGGAATCAAATCCGTCCTAGTACCACTCTTAAAAAGTGTGGATATACGAGTCTTGTTTAATATGTCCCAGACAATACTGCCGCAAATAAGTCTTATCTGATCAAATCAGTTTGAGCTATTTGTTCGTCATATTATATGTTTGAGATTTATCTATATTCAAAATATAAATATTGTTACTCACATATAATGTGTTTATCTCAATATCATCTTTATAAAATAAAATACTTTAGTGTTCTAGAATATAAAGGTATACCCGCAACGGGTTAAACCCTGATATGGAGATAATGTTTCTAGTCAAACTAGTTACATTATAACAGTTTCCTGATTTAAGTACACACCTGAAGGGTAGTTCCTAAACTTAGGTATCTACGATAAAACAGCGACTTTCGTCCCGTTTCCAATTCGCAGATTAATCTCAATTGAAGTCAGTATCCTGCTCATAGCAGATTCTGCACATCAATGCATATTTATGTATCACACTTAGTATTTAAAATTCAATTTTAATACTAGTAGTGAAAATATTTATGACAAACATATTTAAAGTCAGAGCCTTGCTCGTCTTCAATTCCTTCATGTCTGCTTTGTCCATACGACAGTCACGCTTCAGTGATCCCATTTGCAACAGTTTAAGCAGACATCTTGGGATATGTCCTTTGTCTTTCTAGAAGACAGTAATGATTTTGCATTTGCCCTTTTCTATATCCCAGAAGCCTTTAGCCAAGCCTTTGGTTTCTAGAATATCGAAGTAAGGTGCGCCTTGCGCTACTTGCCTTATTGCAAACTTTGGCTTTATCTCCTTGAGAATAGACATTAACTCTCCAAGAGTTATTAATTGAAATTTAATACTTCTAAGATCTAAGAATAGATCTATAAAGATCCTTCAATTTTTTTCATCATATTTTAAGGATTTAATCCTTAGTTTTGATTAGGAAATTAAGGAGTCTTTATGGCAAGCATAATGGATTAAGCACTATAGTTATCATCACATGAATCTTCCAAAGATCGTGCTCTACTATTTGCTTAACTTCTGGCTAAGGCCTAAGATGTTATTTTATCAAATAAAGTAACTTCTTAGTTTCAGGACTATCCTAAAATTTATTCCCAATTTGAAAATTAAAGTCGTCTAAACACATTTTCCCTAGGATAATGTTTTAAACACTAATCTTTCAATTTAATATTGATTCTAATAGTCCAACTATTTAATCAACAATTTCAGGTACAATCTAATGTAATGATTACTATAGTCTAACTATATAACTTATTACAATTTTATTGGTTAAAATCAAATATATATTGATTACTATAATCCAATTATATAATCATCATAAATGATCGGTAAAATTCAAATATATTGATTACTATAATTCAATTATATAATCAACTATAAATGAAGGGGTTTGAATACAGTCCAACTGTTTCATTAAAACAACAATAAATATTAGTCCAACTAATATATAATTTATTTGACGAATGATATTTAATTGAGCGCGTATGGCAAGCAACTAAAGGAATATTGCAAATCTAATACTTGCCTCCCACTATTTTTCGGCGAGCCTCTAACCCTCTGTGGAGTACTCGGGAAACCTAGTTTCCTAGTGGGCTAGGATCCCGTTAAATAACACACAATCTTGACTTTGGCCAACAAATTGTATGATACTTAACTAGGTAGATCTCTAAGATCAATTGGATCTCATCTAATTCCTAGATCCAGTAGGTGGACATCCAAGTCCGAAACATATATCTTATATATGCCAATATATCGAATATATTACCTAACCTTTTTCCTCTGAATCAACTAAGTCTTGGCTTTGGCACAACAAACTTAATGATCCCAGTTAAGCGGAACCCATTGACATGGAAAACTTCGTAATCAATGTCGATGGACAAGAAGTGATCTTGACTTTGGCCAACAAATCACGACTTGGACAAGACACCGATATGGAACAAAACTCTCATGATTCAAACACATCCGCAATTGACAAAGGTCTTGACTTTGGCTAACAAACCAATGCCAACTTTGGATCTTGAGTAAGAATCACTCAACGGAAGGAAAAACGCTTAATATGTTTTGAGGGTTTTTCGCGTGCAAATTGGCAATCAATTTATTATCTTTGTTAAGGTCTCATCATCATACACCCTTAAACATGCATTCTAGATACATAATAAAGCGCGTATAAATAAATAAATTAATCATGATATGCGGATGGATATGTCACAATTTGTTCATAGAACAAATCACTATATTTCCTCTCCCCGGCTAGAACTATTCTAACTTCTACCCTATTACATAATACAATAAAGAAACCTCATTTACATTGAGGGGAATATGTGAGAAGAGAAATACAAAGAATAAGGAGATAAAAGGCTGAACACACAAGTCCAATTTAAATAAATTCTAAATTTATTACAATTTCCAAAATTGCCTTCGCCCTTCTAATATACATCTGATATACATTATTCATACAACACATTCATATATTCATACAAATCATGTTACTCAATCAATCTAATCCAATTAATTAATCTTTGAATTAATGATCATCCAATGTTCTAACAACGATTTGATTTGCGCGAGTCAAACTCGTTTAAGAATAAATACTCAAAGTAAGTATTCTTGAATTATATTGAACTACAACTTTAAATCCAATTTATTTGTATTCAATACTAATTCCAATTTAATTCCAAATTAAATATTTACACTTATTTATTTGCCTTAAAGACTTGGATTCCAAATCCAATCTTAATGGGTCTCAAAGGCCCAATAACATCCCATGTCATTTCAATTAAAGTCCAATGGGCTTTTATTTGATTCTTAAGGCATGAGCTTTGGCCATAATGGATCAAACCCAAAATGCCAAGGCCCAATAGGAATCACCATATTGCCAACAAATCAATTTTGGCCCATTAGGCCCAATTAAATTCTTTAAAGGGCCAAGTGATGTATTTGGACTTTATGGAATTGGTTTTGGTCCCAATTGGATCCAATCCAAAAGTCCAAAACCAAACTTAGTCAAACCAAGCCCATTAAGCCCAAATACACACTTTTAGCCCAATTCATAATTAAAGGCTTATTAACATAATTATAATATTCCAAATATCACAATTACTTTAATTAAAATGTATTAGTCATGATTAATTAATTAAACTCAATATTTCCAAAATACCAATTAACTTAATTAATCATGCTTAATCCATCAATTCATGCTCAACACAAATTGAAGCCAAAATACATCATTTCATGCTCAACACAAATTGAATCCTAAAATCATCATTTCATGCTCAACATGCTCTTTGATTATAACATAAACATTATTGACTTTGATTCTAATCCAATCAAACCAACAATCAACATTTAAACATGCATTTAAACACATCATTTCATGTTATAAAAATCAAAAAATTGCAGTGCATTACAGTACACCATTCGGCCTTGCTAACATTTTTTTTAATTTTTGATCCAATCAATTTATTTCAAATGTAATCATGCATAACTCTAAGTTATCATATTCTAAGCATGCTCAAAGCATCAATTTGAAGAAATCATGCTCAAAACACAAAAGCCCCAAATTTTAGTCTCATGAACCCTAAAATTTTCATGCTTAAAATTGGCTCTTGATATCATTGTTAATGTTCCTAGAACATGCCAAGGATCTAATAAGCATGTAAAGGTGTTCATAAATTCAAAATAAGTTGCAGAATATACTTACAATGAACGGATTTGAGCTTTAAATTGTTCATAGAACAAATCACTCCATTTCCTCTCCCCGGCTAGAACTATTCTAACTTCTACCCTATTACATAATACAATAAAGAAACATCATTTACATTGAGGGGAATAGGTGAGAAGAGAAATACAAAGAATAAGGAGATAAAAGGCTGGACACGCAGGTCCAATTTAAATAAATTCTAAATTTATTACAATTTCCAAAATGAACTGCAGCAGAGTAATTGGTGCTGGCAAAGAGGATTTCAAGGGTTTTGTACCCCGAGTTATCACCTGCAGGGAGGTGCCATTTAGAAGTGTATAACATGAGTATTCATAAGCGTTATGTCATAAAATTCTGGTAATGAATGATCAAATTATCATACAAAAACAGAAAAGTAAAGAGGATATGCCACTGAGAATATATATATAAAGGAACTTTTGCAAAGAGAATGTTAGATACTTCAGTGAGTGGAAAAAATATTTAACACATTCATAGTCTTAAATTTTTCAAACACACACTTTTATGTGTTTGCACATGGCAAAGAAAACATGTTCTTAATGTTGGAAATGGTGATCGAGCACCATTCACTTTTTGTATAAATATTTATTATTTATGCAATTTAATATTTTCTTTATTATGATTATTTATTTATTTATATGGTAATTTCTTAATTTATTTATATATTGTAAATCTAAGTGTTAAATTACTCTAAAAGTTAGAGATTTCGAGTTTCACTCGGAACCTTATATGAAATTAGTAAAGACCCGAGAGTTACAATAAATGGTGATATAGTTGCAAGAGTTGCAAATGATGTTGAGAAATATCACACATTCTCTCGAATATAAATTATTCCTAGTATAATTCTATTGACATGGGTCGGTCATTATATTGGTAGGACTAGTGCATTGTCTATGTATGTAATGGATATATGGTTTGTCTCAACAGACTATGAGCTTAGCGGAAGTTCGTATAGAAATGCAGATATTCATTAGTGGAATGAATATCGAACAAACTCATAAAAGATGACTAATAGATATTCCATATGACTGTCAATAGTTATCTTTTCGAGTTGAGTAGTTATTGTGGTCCTTTGACTTGAGACACCACGGTGATCTTGTGAGTGATCATCTATGCCTGATACCATGCATGTCAGAAACCTTTTATGGTATGTCTTCTCGATGACTGTTAGGTATAGACCGATGCTCACGAAGATCAGTGTGTGTTAATATGAGGATTCGTCAGTCCATATGGTTGGATTATGTTTCCAGAAATTTTTCAGAGTATATTCCGGAAATCTTTCGGCCGAAAGTTCGTTGAAGAAATTGTTTCTTTAACATTATAAATAATATTAAAAAAGAGTTTTGCATATATTATTTATTAATGGAATATAATTATGAAAATTTATTTTATATTGAGTAGATAATGTTTTGACAGTAAAACTATAACCTTACCCAATAGGAGACGGTAATGACGAAATGACTATATATTAACATTTTAACCTCAACTTGTATGGTTCAGCGTGTCGTGTTGTTTTTAGCCATGATTTGTAGGTGGACAGGGCTTCATTAATATGTATACAAGTATATGAGATATATATGTATATATATAAGTAACAACCGAACGTGAGCCTAGAGAGTTCCACTATATTAAGTTTACTCGTTGAGAACTAGGGCGACTTTCGTCAAATGTTGACAAAGTGTTTTGGGTTTAAGGATTAAATTGTTTGATCCGATAATTCATGAGATGAATTAATTTAATTGAATTAATTAATTTTATATCAAGAGTTGATATAACTTTATTGTATAATAGATGTAAATTTGATTTACATAAAATTAATAATTAATTAGTGAATTAATTTAATTGTTAAATTAATATACAAAATTAATTACTTAGTTTATACAAATAAAGGTATTAATTATTTAAGGTAACTATAGTTTATGTAATTGAATGTTTTTAGTTAAAGTAACTAAAATCATTTAATTGTAATTTAGTTTACCTTAGATGGTGAGATAATTTTTAACCTTGGTTAAGTTAATTTTTGAAATTTGTGGTGTAGGGAAAAGATTCCCTTGTACCATGGTTTAAATTAAATAGCTTGGTTTGATTTTGGTTTTCTTAATTTTAATTATTAATAAAACAAAAGCAATTTTTTTTTAAAAGAAGAAGAAGCCACTGCCGAACCTGTAACCAAAAAAAAAAGGAAGCAATTTTCTTCTTCTCCCTCCAAGCTTACTGCCGAAACCAGAAGAAGAAAATTAATTGAATTTTTTTTTTTATTTTGCTCTCAAAATTCAAGCCAAATTTCTCACCAAAAATTACCCAACCAGATATCAAAAACATGGAATTAATCCTTAAGTGTTAAAGATTAATTTGTGTGCTTGAAATAAGAATTTTTTTTAGGGTTTAAGAGTTAAACCTTAGAGAAATTTTTGTTGCCATTCTTGAGTGATCAAACCACATTTTGTTCACCAAGATTTGTTCTTCAAGTAGCTTGATTTGGTGGAGGTAGAAGAAGATCAAAGTGCTTGGTGGATTTGGGACTTGGATGCAAAGCTTCACAAATTGGAAAGGACTCAAAGCTATTGTATGTAAATTTATTTCATAAATTATTGTTGGGTTGTTGATGTTGGAAAAATTATTTATGGAATTGTTAAATAATTGTAAGCATGTATGTGAGAAATTTTTAAGCATTAAAGTGTATGGAAAATTAATGTATGGTTGATATATTGATTTATATGCTTGATTTATATTTGACAAATTTTGATGTTTGGATTAATTTATTAAGTGTTGATAAATTTATTTTAAAGTGTTTAGAATATTTATTTAAGCTTATGGAAATTATATTGATGCATGGAAAAATAATATATGATGATATATGATTTTTAGTGCATTGGACTAATTTTAAGTTTATGGAAATAAATATTTTAATAGACTTTTTAGGTATTGCCGAAAAAAAATTGATTGGGATTTGATCCCGCGCGCGTTCCGCTGTACTCGGCATATCGCGTTCCTCCGTAACAAAGTGGTATCAGAGCGATACATGCTAATAATTGTTCATTTCCTTTATAATTTTTCTTGATTGTATAAAATGCCCATGCATACATGTAATTGTTGATTATATGTTTAGGCATTTTTTTGTGTACATGCATACATTTAAATATTTGAGCATGTAAAATCTCTACACTAGATCTTAGTGTCGTTAATTTTGTATGAAAATATGACATGGTCCGGCTTGTCTATACGGTGTTAGTTAAACCATTATAATTATTCCCAATATTGCTAAAGTGTGAGGGATTGGTTATAATGTTTTGTTCTTATCCGGTTTAACATGAGATGAGTCAAATTTAAGAGAAAGTATTATCCAATATTGCTAAAGTGTGAGGATAATATTAGTATCTTACTTTTGACAATAGACAAGTTGATCTAAAAATTGAATTATCCAATATTGCTAAAGCGTGATGATAAGATTCGATTTAGGACCGAATACAAGAGTTGCATGAGATGTAATTGACAATAGTTGTCTACCTCTCGAATTTACAATGGTCAATATTGCTAAAGCGTGAGATCTTCGTAAATGTCAAGAAGGATCTAATTCTCATTGTGAGATTTAAGAGTTAAATTTCTGTATTCTTGTTTGTAGAGATTATAAAGAATATGTAACACAATGCGATGGCACTTTATAGAAAAAATAATTCCATACTATATTTAGTGTTATTATCATGATATTTAAATATTTTTATCCGCTTAATTTTGTTTTATCTTGTGTAGACAGAATGTCTGTTTCGAACCCGCTTTCGCGTATACTTGATATGCATAGGCTCCATGGTGCTGTTAATTATAATGTTTGGCTCATGAATCTCCGAATTCTCTATCAAGCGAAGCAACTTGAATATGTTCTAGATCGCCCAATGCCCGCAAGGGTTTCGGATGATGCTTTAGATGAGGAACATGAGACGTTCAAAAGATAGAAGAATGATGATCGGAAAGTCCGGTCATACATCTTAGGATCTATGGTGCCGAAACTATAGAGGAAGTATATGTTGATGCTTGATTTCGGATCCATCTTGTTGCATATGAAGGAACTATTCAGTGATCGACCACATGTAGAGATGCATAAGGTGGCGGTCGAGCTTTTTCATACTTTCCTCCCGGAGGGAAAACCTGTTAGCCTACATGTGTTGAAGCTAATAGATTGTATCGAAGAGCTCGAAATGATGGATATTCCTATTGACAACCGCCTCGGGAATAGTGTGATTCTCGTATCTCTTCTTAAGTCTTTCAAGGACTTTACTGTTAACTTTAACATGCATAAGATGCTTCCCACCTATTTTGAGTTGCACAATATGTTGCTGACGGCTCAAGATGACATGAATAAGAATAGTTCTGCTTTCATGGTCACTGGTGCTTCTTCTTCTGTACCTTCTCAGGCTTCTCAAAAGCTGGCTGGGAAGAAACAGAAAAAATGGAAAAAAAAATTGTTTTCGTTATCCAAAGAGCCAATAAACCCATATGTCAGCTCCGAGTCCGTGGTTAAAGGATCAATATTATAGCTATGCAGCAAAAGCTCTTCATGTTATAACAAATATTTGCAACAATATTCAGTGGAAAGAAGGGCTAAACTTACAAAAAGACTATCCAAACCATCTGGTTCAAACCTGGTGAGCTTATCTGCCAAGTTCAGCATGTGAATAGGCTTAAGCTGCAATGGAGAAAAGAAAATAAGATTACATAAATGACTTGAAGTTCTATTACCTAAGAACGTTTGGATTCAGATAATGAAGTCACCTGCAGAAAGCTATACGCATCTGCCATGTTAAAGTAACTACATATAGTAAACTAAAAAACAATTAAGACAATAGTTGAAAGGAGCTAAACACAAAAATAAAAAAGATGGAAGTGTGAAAGTATAAACACCTGAAAATTCCAAACATTATATCAACTTCAAACATTCCACTGAACATAAATTTCTCTTTCACCATCTCAGTGAATATACAACCCATGACCCACATATGAACTGCAGTAGAGTAATTGGTGTCGGAGGATTTCATATGTGGCTGTAGATACATGTACATGCATCCATTCAAACAGCACATCTGTTCTTGGTTCTTAACCACTGTCCATTTATAGTGAATGAACATCATTTGTATCATAGAATGAAGATCAACATCATCTGGTTCTAGACTATAAAACTTTTAGTTACTCATGATTTGAATAAAAACACACATAATTTTATTTCTGAAAGAAAAATAAATTACAAAAAAACTTAAAAAAATAAAACACACAAGAGCTGGAATTCCATAAATTTTCAGAGAAAACTATGGACTCGCGGGCTGATTTTCTAAGGTGCTGAACACCTCTATTTATAGTAGAGGGCTTAGCACCCTCACCCTTCACACCTCTATTTATATTTTTCTTATTTGTTTTTTCTTCTTATTTTTGTCTTTAATAATTACATATAACACATTTTGGATTTTTCATCAATTTCGTCATTGAAAACTTCATAATTAGAAAATCTTGTAAATATCAAAGTTGTAGATATTTGAGTCTTCTTTCATCTGGAACTAGAATCGCCTCAATACAATATCAGAGTAAAATATTATGGCCAAAATGCGAAAAATTATAAATAATTGGAATTTTCGAAATTGTACACTGTTAGAACGCATTTTTAAGTTTTTGGCCTCCAAAATCTAAATGTCACGTCCATTTTTCTTGTTATGCATCTAAAGTATTATTTCACCTACATAAGAAATAAAAATCATAGTAAAAATATATAAAACATAAATTTAATTATTATTTTACAAATGTGTTAAATTAAGGGGATTTGCGATACTATAAGTGTAAAATGATTACTTTCTCTTTATTAAATGTACATTTTTTCGTGTTCATCGCACCTCCAACCAGCTTATTACTAGTCCCTATTAATTTAAGTGAAACTTAAAAGAAAAATTCTTATCCAAGTTGATAATTGTTTTCTTTATTTCTAAATAATCAAATAAGTAAATTCTCATGTAATTTTTACCATTTTTCCATACACATAAAACAAAGTACCAATCAATTCATTGTGCCCATAATATGTTGGTTTCTAGGGTGGTCCCAAGATCAAAATAAGCATATAAATAGAATGAATACTCAAAGAAGTGAGGCAGAAAACACACTTACAATAAACGGCTTTTGATGTGATGATCAATAAAACTTTTCCTTCATTTGTGAAGTATTCGGCCAAGGCTCCTTTTGTTGATGAAGTTGAACAAGCTCCAAGCTTTAAGGATTCCAAGCTCTTAGTTCGGTTCCATATCACCTTGTATGGATTCCTTGAATATACTACCAAGATTTGAAAGAAAAACAATTATTCCTTCTACCCCCAAGGCTGACGGTTTTTTCTGGTTTTGGGAGAGAGAGTTGGTTTTGGTTTTTCTACTTTTGTTTTCTAAAAACAATAATAGAAAAGCTATCCCAAAATTTGGTATTTGATTTCCAAAAGTCAACACAAATTTTTGGCTCCAAAATGGCATTAAATGCCCACACCAACCAACATCATGAATAGTGACTACATATCACTCACCAAAAAGGTGAATTAGACATCTATCACTAAAGTGACAAGTGATGTGACTTGCGATGTGACTTGTGGCCGCACTTGATTCAAAATCGGAGTGGCGTCGCAAACACACTTGGGCTCGGTTTCGTTAATTCCGAATTAACGAGTTTTTCTGTTGCGTCGTAATTAAATCAAATTTAATTAAATAATCATGCCTAGCAAAATTACTATTCACGTCGCTTTCGAATTAATTCTAAATCAATTCGTTAGCCCGAATTAAAATCTAATTTAATTCCGCGTCGAAATCCAATTTCGTATATATATCGAATATCTTATTTTATCGATTAATTCCAAATTAATCGTTCTCTCTCTCTCTTCAAATAGTACTTTATCCCCAGATAAAGTCTCTCCACTATTAATCTCAGATTAATAAAGTTCGAATCATACGTCATCGGTGAATCTTCGGGGAAGCGACCCCAAGAGATCCCTGGATATGTTGGCAGTAACATCTGGTCGTCGGACTATCCGAGCACGTACGTACCTTGTACTACGTTCTTACCGATTTACGAGACAAGGTTGGCTTCTAGCAAAGCGCCATGCCTACCCAATTCTCCAGAAATATTCTTAATGGAATATACGATCTTTGTCAGGCGTAGTATACGTAGTATTATTGCGTATAGCGTGATCCAGTATCTGATGTCACATGCAAGGCCTGGGGGTGGAATAGTGTATGCCCCGTACGAAGCATATATCGGATCACTAGAAACTAGTCTCTTTGTTATCGGATAATCATGACATAGTCATATTATCCCGATGGTTGCACCAATTAGAGAACTAGTTTTGTATCCTTGCGTGACCATCATCTCCATATGACTGAAGTGATTACTTCCGTCTTGCCATCACACCCAATACACTACGATTCTCAATTAAACCTAGAAGAGGCGTACACAAACCTGTTAAAGTCCTGGACGACCAAAACTAAAGCGTACTGATTGTCGCAAGTACTAGCGATGCCAAGTCTCAGGTTAAGACCAAAATACACCTACCCTGATACGGGACTCCCATAGACACATTGTCATACTACCAATGAGATTCTGTGGGGTCTATCCAGAGCAAAGTTGTTTTCCGTACCATCTATTTAAAACACAAACCAACCCTACCACACTTGCATAAGTATCCAATACTTAAATATATGAGACTATCTTGTTACGCTTCCATAACACTCACAAGTGCGAATACTAGTCTATTCCGTATTATCGATGTCCAGTCTCGATAATACTACGACTATGAATATTTAATGATTAAACCGTCGTAGATTGAATTGTCTCATATCATCTCAATCCGGAACCATCACAAGGACTTTCATCATTCACACATTTAAGTAATCTAATTACGAAATGATAATAAAAGGCAATTTCCATTGCTACATAATTATTTGTACAAAAAAAACACAATGTCTTTACAAATAGTGATGCTATGGGTCATAACTGTCTAACATAAATTCATAGATCTTGTTTGAAAAGATAATAATATTTTTGTCCTAAATTATATATTAAAGTTCACACCTTTAGCAATGAGAGTTTATTTATAAATACAAAAATGTTTTTTTAATAATAATACATCTTCAATCCTTGTAAACGAGTTTTGGGGCCCAGTGACACCCAAACCAGTTGGATTTATGGCACTAGGTGTCAAGACACCCATACAGACTTAATTGCTCGGATCTCAGATGTTTAAAAAAGAAGAAGTGTCTGATTTCCTTAAGCTTTCTTTTTAACTTAGGTAACGAGTTTTGAGTCGGTGACTCCTAGATCAGTTAGCCTTATGACACTAAGTGTTAAAACACTCATACCAAAGTTAATTACTTGAGTTAGAGAGGCTATGAAATTGAACTTATTCAGACACACTTTTTTTTCGCAAACTCAAGCTCTACCATTTTACGCGAACCAATCACTGCTTACTGAGGTAAGATGTCCGGTTACTAAGAAAAAACTTGATTATTAGTATTATCATTTTTTTAAACTAACTCAAGCTCTATCGGTGTTACGCGAACAATTACTGATTGTTGAGCCACGATATCTGATTACTAAGTAAAAACTTGGTTAGTTTTTTTGAATAAAAACATAAATTACACTGCCTTTAAGTGTTACCTCCACAAACTAGAGAACTGAATATTACAAAATTTTCACTTACAACCCACGATCATATGTTATCGTGTATGTTGATAATACCTGTCAAATGAGCATATGAATATCAAATTTAATCAATATTATGGAGAATTCACAAATTTAAATGATTTAAAAAGAAATGAACCAAAATAACTTATTATGAAACATTGAGATGCATCTCAGGAGCGAAAACTCCCTATACTGCCATCTCTGAAAACAATTCCATTATATATATATATATATATATATATATATTACATACAAAATAACAACAAATAACAACATTTTTTTTACATAAAATAACAAAACAAAAACGAAAATATTTTTTTGAAAGAAAAAACACAACAATGAAACATTAAAACTGGAAACAATCTAGTCAACCATCTCTTCCTCCAACAAATTGAGACATTGTCCCCAATATCTGAATAAGAAGAAGTAGTGTGTATAAGACATCACTTGGTTATTATGGAATTGATAAATGAATCTAGGACTATTTAAAAGAAAAAAAAACTATAGATTAAAATTCAAATCCACTATACGCTTCTTGCCACGATCGTTATCAGACCGATTTAACTTTGAAAGAATGAGATCGATTTTTGGTTCATAAGTTAAGAGTTAGTCAATTAATTCATCAATTTTTCTTGCAATTAGGACGATATCTTTTATCGGTTTCGAAATGAACCCAAGTCTTTTGGCATCCTCAAGAAATACTAAAAGAAAATTGAAAAAGTGATCAACATTAAGTACTCCAATGGATTTTCGGTGAATGTTCAAGTTCCCCATGATGCAACTGAATATTTCTTCCAACGTGCCCAACCCACCTCGTAAAGCAATAAAAGCGTCAACATAATTAATCATTTCAGTAAGTCTTTCTTACCTACCTAAAATAATGTATTCTTCTCCATTTAATTTCCAATGAGCTTTTCCTTTGCCAAAGGTTTTGGAATGATCTCGAAAACTTGATTGCCACCGTCTTGCATTGCCTTTGAAACACATCTCATTAATCCAAGATTGTCGCCGACATATACTAAATGCATGTTTCTTTTCGCCATAACTCTACCCAACTCTTTTGTAGGTTCAATAAATTCTGATTTTGTAACATCCCCGATCTTGGAGATGTTACCGGCATGGAATAGACCGTACTAACCCCATAAGCCTCTGACTTTCCCATCATATACAACAACAATATCCTTTTTATTAATCAAAATCTTATACATGGGTCCAACGCCCAATCTCATTAACATAAAATACAAACTCAATATAAATTACTGTATACAAAATAACACTGCACTGGTCTTAACAATGACTACAAATTATCACAGACTAATACCAAAATTTTATTTAACTCTGACTAGACTTCTATTCTCTCTGACTTGAACTATGGACTTCATACCCTAGGGACTGCATCAGTATCCGTCCTCCCGAGCTCGTCCCCCGAGAATACCTATAAATAGAGAAACTGAGAGTGTGGGTTTAGATCGTTATACGATCTAAGTGAGTGGATGGTAAAACAATTGAAAATACTGATTTAAAATCATTTGAATCTAAAACCAAAGTTTCAGTAAGTAAAACTTATATGAAAACTCTTTATGAAAACTTTACTGTTGAATCTCTAAATCTTTTCCTATATGAAAATTGCTTTCAGAGAACTGTTTTCTGAGAACTGTTTTTCTGAAAACTGCTTTTTTTGAAAATCTAATGTCTGAGTACTGATCTGTATCTAAAAACTGACGTATGAGGGCGTTACGTATCGTCGTCCCCCCATACGTCTAACTGTAGCCAGCAGTGCAAATCCATGACTTTGGGGCGTTACGTATTACCGTCTCCCAAAATATGCCACTATTGTCTCTGAAACTGGTGGTCTTGGGGCGTTACGTATCGTCGTCCCCCAAGCCACAAACTAGAACTGGGGTGCAGATCTATGCTACCACCCAAGCTCTGAAACTAGGGTCTAGGGGAGTTACGTATCGTCGTCCCCCTAGCCTTGTTCTAGGATCTGAGGCGTTACGTATCGTCGTCTCCTCAGCCCTCTACATGTGCACATGTCTCTGTCCATCAATTCCAAACTGTATCAAGTTGCATACTGGGGTGGGCTTTTCCTCATACCCCCCGAAAAACATAAAAATCTTACTTTGAGTCTTAAAAAGTACATAATGCTTTCTGAAAAACATTTATTTTCTCAAACATAACTTATATGAAAATAACTGTAAAGAAAATCTTCAAACGCCCTAAAGCGTAAAATATAAGTCTGAAATGAAATAAAATAAAATTTAGTTTAAAAGAAGAGTGTCAACTCACTATTTTGGACTCTGGCTGGTATTATATCACTTCGTCGAAGGGAAATTGCAAACTCCTGCAATGATCTATAAGCGGTAGGTAACTTGGTTAGATTATATAACATGAGATAATTTCGGAAATAGGCTAAACTTCTTAGTTCAAGTCTGTGGTAGCGTCACTTGGTATATCATGCATGTAATAGGGTGTAATGTATGTATATGAACTGATACGAGACCATAAGGGTGGTCTCTAAGATGCTAGGGTCGAACTGGAGTGAATCAAGACTGATTTGGCAAATATTCCGACCTCGCATCCCGACGCACGGTGTTGCGCATCGCCACGCGCACAACCCAGAAATGAATCTCAGTTTCCAGCACGCGTCGCGTCGCATGCACACTTTGGCGTCGCGACGCTAACCTGATTTTTCAGGTTCTGCACTAGTTTTTATATATGTTTCTTACCCCAAATATTGGACAATTATGACCCATAGCATCATTATTTGTACAGAACATTGTGTTGTTGTACAAATCAACTATGTGACAAAGGAAATTGTTTTTTTATCATTTGTAATTGAATTACCGGGATATATAAATGATAAAAGTCCAAATGATTAGTTCCGGATTAATACGATATGAGACAATATTAATCACTAAGGTTTAATCATTAAAATATCCCTAGTCGTAGTCAGTGTTTTAAAATACGTTTAGAGGCGGGGCCTCGAGGCGACCGCCTTATACGCTAACCACTGATGCGGCCGCCTTTCACCGATGAGGCGCCTGCCTCATCGGTGACCATTTTTTTTCCTAATCAGACCAAAACAACGACGTTTTGGTGCCAAAAAGGCGTCGTTTTGGCATCGTTATTAAAAAAAAGGAACCCATTTGATATCCCGCCTCTGCTTTAGGGTTTCTGCTTCCCGTCTCTCTCTGGCCGAAGATGAGAAAACAGGGGAGAAAGGGAGAAAAGAAAAAAGAAAAATCAAGAAGAGATTGAGAGAAGAATCGAGAAGAGAATAAAAATAGAGAGATCGAGAAGGAAAGAGAGAGAGAAGAAATAAGGGAGCAGACTAGAAAAAAGAAAAAAGAAAAAATGTTCAAGAGAGAAGGATGAGCGAGAGAGGGTGTGAAGAATGAGAGAAACCGAAGGGAAAAAGGAGAGAGAACAGGGAAACCAGGGAAAGAAAGAGGGACCGAGAAGGAAAGAAGAAGATGAGAAGAAAGAGAGGAGAGAGGCCGAGAAGAAGGAGGCAGAAGAGAGGGGAGAACAAGTCCGAAATTTGGAATTTAATTTCGTTCGTGAGGACAAATTGTAAGTATACTATGTCTATGAATTCCTTGAATTATGTTGATTATGTATATTGGGTCTTGGTTCTTTACATTCCAATTTGGGCAAATTAATGAATTAGAAAATATTAAAAGTATTTTAGAATCGATTTTTAGTATGAAATGGGAAAAATTTTTGAAGAAAAATTAGCCAAATGGTTCAGCCAAGGAGAAATAGATTTGGGTTAATTTTTCTTTTTTGGTTTGATGGCAGTGGCAATTTGTGAAATTTTCCAAAGTAAGATTTAGGTTATGGCCGAGAATTAAGGATGGAGAAATACTTGATTTTCATTCTTTTGGGTGTGAAATTATATTGTATGTACATTATGTTGATGGATGTATTTGTATTGTGATGAAAGTAATGTATTTTGGATTATTTATCAATAAGTTTTTGAACATACTATGAATTATCAAGAAATTAATGTATTTTGGATTATTTTTCCGATTTCCGGATCGAGGAGCTCCACCTCGCGTCTCAATGGCCGGCCGTCTCGAGGCGCCGCCCCGTATTTTTAAACATTGGTCGTAGTATTATCGAGATTGGACATCGATAATGCGGAATAGACTAGTATTACACTTGTGGTGTTATTGGAGCATAACGGCATAGTTCTCATATATTTATGTATTGGATACTCATCCAAGTGTAATAGGATGTTGTGTTTACCGATGGTACGGAAACAGCTTCGCTTTGGATAGACCCCTCGGAATTCCACTGGTAGTATGACTATATGTCTATGGGAGTCCGAATCAGGGTAGGTGTATTTGGTCTTAACCTGAGACTTGCACCGCTAATACTTGCGACAATCAATATACTTTGGTTTTGGTCGTCCAGGGCTTTAACAGGTTCTGTGTACGCCTCTTCTGGGTATATTGAAGAATCGTAGTGTATTGGGTGTGATGTCAAGATGAAAGTATCACTTCAGTCATATGGAGATGATAGTCACGTAGGATACGGAACTGGTGCTCTTATATGCTGCAGCTATCGGGATAATATGACTATGTCATGCTTATCCGATTATAAAGACTAGTTACCAGAGATCTGATATGTTCTTCGTACGGGACATACACAATTCCAGCCCCAGGCCTAGCATGTGACATCCGATACTGGATCGCAATACTACGTATACTACGCCTGATATAGATTACATATTTCTTTAAGAATATTTCTGGAGAATTGGGTAGGCACGGTGCTTTACTAGAAGCCAACCATGTCTTGTAAATCGGCAAAAACGTAGTACTGGGTACGTACGTGTTCGGATAGTCCGACGATCGGATTTACTGACAACATATTCATGGATCTCATGGGCCACTTCCCAAGGATTCACCGATGTCGTATGACTCGAATATAATTAATCTTAGATTAATTATAAGAGATAAAATTAATCTAGGATTAATTACGGAGAATGTTATCTGGGATAAAATTCATGCTAAGAGAGAGAAAATGATTAATTTGGAATTAATCGATAAAATAATATATTTGATATATTATACGAAATTAGATTTTGACACGGAATTAAAATTAGATTTTAATTCGGGCGAACGAGTTAATTTAGAATTAATTCGTAGCTAGCGACATGAATAGTAATTTTGCTAGGCATAATTATTTAATTAAATTTGATTTAATAACGTCGCAACGGAAATTCGTTAATTCGGAATTAGCGAACTCGAGCCCGGGAGTGTTTGCGGGACCACTCGCATTTTGAATTAAGTAGAGCTCACAAGTCACATCACACGTCACATCACTAGTCAACTTTATCACTTTAATGTGATGGAAGTTGTTGGTAGGTGGTTGAGTGTGATACACACTAGTGTGATGGCTTGAAAGACATTTACCATTTTTATTATTTTTGGTATTTGACTTTCATTTTGTGTAATTAGATTATACAACACACAAAACACATTTTTTCTCTCATTCCTCCTTGGCCGAATGGCCTTCTTGTTTTTCTCCTCTCCATGGCCGAATTCAAGGCTTCATTTTCTCTCCCATTTGGCTTGGCTGAATCTTGTTAAGAAGATGAAGAAAATTTGTTGCAAATTTTCAAGAGAGCTAGCACCCAAAAGGAGTCATTCAAAGTGATAGGGAAACCCATTCATGAGCATGAAATCACACTTAAAGCTTGGAGCTTGAAGGACCACCATGGAGGACCTTGACCGAAACACATGGAGCACAAATGGAGGCATGGCCGAGAGCTTCAAGGAGCAAGAAATTTTCTGTGTTTCATCGCATCGCAAAAGCCGATCAAAGTGAGTATTTCCGCAACTTTACTTTGATGTATTCGCACTTTTCATAGCTTAATATGATCTTGGTTTGACCTAGAAAAAACCCAACATCAAATGCCTTCTTAACACTACCATATCAATTCCAATACACAAACCATGCTATTAAACTTCAATAAACATTCACAATAGTATCACAATCAACAATTATTCAATCCATTAACTTCTTTAAATTTTCACCCTAAATTGAACAAATGAGGGTTTTTCCCCAATTACCCAATCTTAGCACAACAATCATTCATCCATCATCACATCCAAGCCAATCAACCTACTATCATCACCAAAACTTAAAAACCCTAAAAATAAGAAAATGGGTCAAGTCTCATTACCTTGTTTTTCCTTGATTTCTATAATCCCCCGTGTCTTCCATGATTTCCCTTCTTTTTTCTTTGCTTGGTGAATGGCATTGGACCCTTGCTTCCTCTTCTTTCTTTTCCTCTTTCTTATTCTTCATCTTATTCCTTTCTCTTTTTTCTTCCTCTCCCTTACGTCTTCTTCTTTCTTTTCTTTTCATTTCATTTTAATTTTTCTGAATTAGTGAATAGTGAAATCTTTATATGGTGGGGTCATTTGATATTTGGAAGGGTGGGAGAAGAGTGTGCAAGTTTGGAGAAAATTTGAGATTTTTGTATTGGGTCCGAAATTACTATTCACTGAATGTTGACTTATGTTTTGGACTTATCTCTGGTCCGAATTTGGAAAAATATTCAACGCGAAAGTTGTAGGTCTCGATCCCAGCTTTCCGACGATATAAAATTCATAAAAATCGGAGTTCATATGAAAAAGCTACGCCCCAAATACCACGGGCTGTCCAAAAAGGAACACTGTACATTCTCATCTCAGGACTTCAAGGAATTTACCGATTATCCCCAAAGTCATTCCTGTTGGGGTTTTTGGGCGATGGGGCGCAGCGGAAACGCGCATCGGGCAAAATCGTATTTTAAAATTTTCAAAATACCGAATACATTATTCAATATCAAATATGAATAATTTATTCATATTTCAGCTAAACCTAATTATTTAATATCAAACATTAAACAAATAATGTTGAAAACTCGCGAAACTTTTACGAAAACAGTTTTTCCGCAAAATGATGCAAAACACGTTTTTGACCTAACCGACTGCTCGACACTCATGGAAATTGCCAAGGTCAGATCCAATAGTGCCGGGGCAGTTCATGGGCTGCTCCGAACAGTGACAGATTCATTGTTTGGACAGCCGTCACCCGATTGGCTCAAAATCCACCCAGTAACGCCTTTTTTGGCCATTTTCGCTTATTTCAAGTCGGAAACACTTTCCGGAAATTGTGCCAACTCCCAAAACACATCCATTACATTCATAAGACATCAAAAAACATCCCATAATTTCCAGTTTAACCAGATCTGATCCAGAAAATCGAAATCACCAAAATACATGCTTTAAATCCAATTTTTCCATGATTAATCTAATTAATCAAACATCAATCAAAGTCACCAAATATGAACAACCCAAGAACAATTCTAGGTGTCATATGAGTGGTCACAACACTCTAGAATAGCAACTCATCAACAATTGATAAAATCGGAAACTAATTACAATAATTACTTCCAATTTCAACTTCACACATACATGATCTTCCATCTCCATCAACCACAAACAAAAGGTCCAAAAATTTAGATTCAAGGAAACCATAGAACCCTTCTAAAAAACTCAAGAATGAAGAAACTAAATTTCTAAGCTTAGGGTTATGGTAGATTACCTTTAATCCTCCAATTCCTTAGCATTTTTCTTGAATTTTTCCTTTGAATTTCATGGATTCTTCAAAAACAATTTGCAAACCCCTTTTTTTTTCTTTTGTTCGGCAATGGTGGAAGTGAACAAGAGAGAGAGAAAACAACTTTTCAATTTAAAGAGGGAGAGTCACGAAAATTGGGCATTTTGTCCAAAAGAAAAAATTAAATCACTTAATTTAATGTTTACTTTATTTCAACAAATCAAAATTGGACAATGAAGCCTAATAAAAGACATGTCATGTGTTCCAATAACAACTTACTATATTCATAACAATTAATGAAAAAGGTTAAATTAATTAATCATTCTAATATTTAACAAATAAATATCAAATAATCAATTAATATTATTATATATATGTATTTTTGTATTTTTTTATTTACAATAAATAATAAATACATATTTATGGCATGAGTCAAAATCTCATTTGACGAATAATTAATGTGTATCTAATCATATATGTATCAAATACAAATACACAATAATTATTATCGGAAAAAATTCCCTATTGCATGTGTTATTGTTTAACCGATGAAACGATCCGAATTTACTCATTTAATTCGGTGAAGAATTATGAATAATCTGAATTATTCATATCGAGTTGCTCAAGTGTTCAACGAGTACACTTCACGAGTCTCCTCAGACTCATGGTTCATTGGGACAGACCATCGGATCAAGTCTCGATATACGACGTGTATTGGTCTCAACGGATTTGACTAACCGACATGTTTTAGTAAATCTTGACCAGGAACTATGTTAGGTAATATACATTTAGCAGTGACACTTCCCAATGTCAATTACAAACTACCTTTGTAACTGTGTACTATATTATATATTATCGGGCATTTGTATAATATATACATATCACTAAACCACATTAGTTTCAATCTAATCGTAATCAGATCGTATACGTATATAAAAAAAGAGGTGCAACCATAAATTAGTAATATTATGGAAAAAAGGGAATTGATCGTATTCATGAATCAGACATAAATACGATACAGATTGGCGTTCTGAGCATCAACCCCAATAATTTCTCTCACTTGCTCTTGTGCCAATCCACGGTATCATATACACATCTCAATGTGCATCGTATACACATAGCCCTCAAAAGCTCACCTAGCACCTAAGAGGTAGGCAACAAGAAGTAGGTCCGCTAAAACATAAGGAGTTTGTCAAACAAACCCAATTGTTTCTCATAGCCAGTATCTTTCATATTTCCAAAATACTATGCGGACAACCGCAAGCACAATACCAATATAAAACTTCTAATTTATAAGGTCATTATACAACTTCATAAGTCAATACTTCATAAGTTGCATCTAATTTCACTGTAACAGTAGAATCATGTGTGACACTCCCACTGCATCTTTTGGGACTCTTTATGACGTACTGTCTAACGTCATAATTAGTCTCAAAACTAATATGACTCTAATGGTTGCAGACTGTATTCTCCATGAATTAGAAACTCGTTCTTAATATCTCAAATATCACAAAGAACGTGTTTCAAGATCCATCATATGGTCTATAGGATATCAAAATAACTCGTAACAATTACGATTAAATCTATATCTTTAATCGCACATGATAAAGTATTCATTATGACATCATCAAATGATACATAAGATTGATTAGACATTCTAATCAATATTTCTTTCGAAAAATGAATTATCTTTTACGAAAGATGAATACTATATACAAGACACACATTAACTGTCAAACAGTTATATTAACTGTCATACAGATAGCTTTGTTGTGTCTTTTATTAGATCATATCTAATGCACGACAAATATGAGTATCTCACAAGTCTCTTCGTTTTATATCTTATATAAAACTTTATATCAAATATAACAGAGACTACTCCCACGGAGTAAAAAAGACTTAGGTAAATATTTTACCTCACAAACATCTCATTATTACAATAATAATGACAATGTCGTTAGGATATATAACACTATAAAGTAATTTGTACGCTCTCATTAACCCTTCAATCACATATATATTCTCTATAATTTGACAAGATCAGACAATCTGACAATATCAAATAATAGAGAACACATATTTCTGGAAGACTTATCTGAGTCTACAATAGGCTCTATAAGTTAGCACACTAAATTGCGATCTCAGCAGAACACAACTCTAGGGCCATTCCAGAATAAACTCTTCAAACAAAGAAATCATAACTGATCTCTTATCTGAATAAGTCATTCAAAAACGCCACTTTGCATTCTTTAGCTAAAATGTACAGTTTAATATCAACATTAACCAATATATCTTTAATTGTTCAATTAGCGTGACTAGAGACAAGTTTTCTCAGAATCTACAACAAATTATTGAGTATAACTTTTCTCACTGTCATACTATAAATGTCAAACCTTTAATAAGCTCATAATGCTTTCATTGCGCAAACAATTAGCACATATCATGAACTAATTCATAATGAAAGCGTAATCAAGTTCAAAACTTGATCATAGTAAGCTATGAACAATCTTAGATCTATGGTTCAATTGTGAACTTGCAGAATCGATATCAAATATCGCTTCCATTATAAGTTATAGGATAATTTTTCTTCAATAAGAAAACAACAGAACCATTAAGTATCAAATACTCGTGAATGATTATGTTATCCTATTGGACTTGTACGGAAGATGTATAAGGGTTATTTTATCTTATTAATTACGTAGTTCCAATTATAGTTTATCATTCTCAAAATTGACTTCAATAAGTCAAGCCTTTTTTACAATGATTAACATCAGATGTTACACACCAAGTAATAAAATAATTTTATTACTTAGGATCGTAGAAAATATATTTTATTAAATAGAATACTATATTTTATAAAATAGAATAAATGATAAACTTTTACATATACTCCCGGGGTGTAAGTAATTTCCATTATATAACTATTATATAATAGAAATATTCAAATCTTAAACTTTTCAAGATTCGAATTTTCTACCTATACATATCATATACGCAACTGTAGAAAATAATAGAACATTAATTAAAGAGATGGATTAGTGTTACTGCAGCATAACCCCAAGAGTATGGAAACTAATTTGGTAACATTCAATATCAAACGAATCAAATCATATAAGATTCAATTACTCTCACTACTAAATTCCATCAAGATGGAATCGTGGAAGAATAATATTGACTATGAATCATATTCACTGAATAACCATATAACTAATTATTTTAAATTCATATGTTTGATCGTATCAAAAATCTTTGAACAGTTCAAAGACTTGTAATGAATTTTAAGGATAGAGTTCTCAAAAAACTTCAGATTGAATATATTTGAACAAGTCAAAACTGTTCAACCTACGTTTCATCAGAACAGATTGAAAGTACTTGATCATTTCAAGACGTTCAATATGTGTTCTTTCAGAAACACGTAACTAAGTTATAACAATTCATAAACTAAGTTACGAAGTAAAGAAAACTACCTTAAGCAATTACAATTCATTAAACTACATACATCTAATGTATCAGTTCAATAAATCTGGTGGTCCAATGACAAATCATTGGTTAAACGAGATTTTAATCACATTCCTGAATACAATATTCATTAAATAAATAAGGATATGTGGTGTGATCTCGTATCAAATCATCATTTACCATACGGAATAAACATCCAACGCTTAAGTGATAAAATCTCATAAAACATCGTTCTAAATTATTTACTTTACCGTATAATTTTTCTTAATGTTTATCTCCACGTCAATGACACTACTAGTTATATTTAAAATATATAACAATTATTTATAAAGAACAAGTAATTATCAAATAGTCGGAAGTTCCGATATCAAATATCAAAACATTCGTTAACTAATATTTTAAATAACTAGATGAGAGATCTGGTATCCAATACCAGTGAAATCTCGTAGCCGCCATTAAAAAGTTACTAGTGCTAGTAACGAAGATATGTGTTTTTGACATAAAGTAGATCGAAGATGCAAGCAAAGTACGTTTACTTTGCTTTGCTTTAGTTTCCTCAATATCTAATTGAGGGTATTAATTAAATAACAGGCAAAGTACGTTTACTTTGAATTATCTGTTGGGGTTTTGGGCGATGAGGCGTAGCGGAAGCGCAGGTCGGGCGGAATCGGTATTTTGAAACTAATATGAATAATTTATTCATATTTCACCTAAACCTATATATTCAATATCAAATATTAACATAAACAAGTTGAAAACTCGCGAACCTTTTACGAAAATTATTTTTTCCGCAAAATGGCCTAAAAAGTGTTTTTGACCGAACCGACTACCCGACACTTATGGAAACTGCCCAGGTCAGCTCCAATAGTCTCGGGACAGTTCACGGGCTACCCGAACAATGACGGAATCACTATTTTCACAGCCTCTCGGTTGGCTAAAAATCCATCTGATAACGCCGTTTTTGGCCGTTTTCACTTATTTCAAGTCGGAAACACTTTCCAGAAATTGTTCCAACTCCCAAAACGCATCCACTACATTCGTAAGACATCAAATACATCACATAATTTCCAATTTTTTCAAATCTGGTCTGCAAGAACCGAAATTGCCATTTTCATGCTTTTAAATAATACTAGAAAGAAATTTGTACGCTCCCACTGACCCTATAGACAAATACGTATTCTCTATACTTGGATAAAACCAGACAATCTGACTGATATGAAAATCAGAGAACACGACTTTCCCGAAAGCTTATATGAGTCTACAATAGGCTCCATAAGCTAATATATCAAACTGTGATCTCAGCAGAATACAAACTCTATGGCCATTCTATAATGAACTTTTTCAGACAAAGAAATCACGATGGATCTCTTATTCGAAGAAATCACTCAAGAACGCCACTTTGCATTCTTTAGCTAAAATACAGTTTAATATCAACATTAACCAACAGATCCTTAATTGTCCAATTAGTGCAACAAGAGACAAGTTTTCTCAGAATCTACAATAGACTAGTGAGTATAACCTTTACCAAGCTCACTTCGCTTTTCCTGCGCAAACAATTTGCACATTTTATGAACTATTCATAACGAAAGCCTAATCAAGTTCAAAACTTGATCGTCGTAAGCCATGAACAATCTTAGATCTATGGTTCAATGCTAATTTCTGAATTCGATATCAAATATAGCTCCCACTATAAGTCATAGGATAATTTTCTTCGAAAAGAAAACAACAGAATCATTAAGTATCAAATACTTCGCAAATGATTCTGACATCCTATTGTACTTATACGGAAGTTGTCTAAGGGTTTTTTCATCTTATTAATTACGTAGTTCCATTACAGTTTATCATTCTCACATTTGACTTTAATAAGTCAAATCTTTTCTGGAATCGTCAACATCCAATGTTAACCACCAATTAAACTATTCAATTAATTCGGTCCGGTTCAGGTTTTTAGCTAAAAAAATTATTCTAATTCGACATGGTTCGGTTTTTTAATTAAAAAATCTAATAATTATATTTGAAATTAAAAAAATTACCACTTCGCTTCGATATTTTACGGTTGGATTTGATTTTTCAATTACACTTATTTTTGTATCAATAATTACAATTGTTTTTAATTACAACTATTTTATTTATCAACAATTACAAAAAATAAGAGTGAAATGATTGTGTATATATATAATTTATGGTTATAGTGTTTGACTGCTTGACTATATATCACCACTTACGAAAAAAAAAGATAGCTATATATCATCACCAAGTCTATAGAGGTTGTGAATGGACGGTAAGTCAGAAAGAAAATTCAGATATTTTTTGCTTACAAAAGTGGTTGAAGAAGATGAACAGTTGGTTTGTTTCGGCAAGTTGCTGCTTCTTTTTTTCTTACATTTTTTTTTGTTTGGTTTGGTAAATTGGCAATTCAAAATCCAATTCTGAGATCTTATTGCTATCAATATAGTAAATATATAGGAAACAATAAGTAATACAAAAATCTAATCTTCTTCACCATGTTCTCGTTCAATAACTAAATGAAATATTAACTTCCGTTTGTTTTTATACTTTTTGGATGAAATCGGGTGGGCAAAGAAACCGACCCAACTGAATCAAAACGCAAACCGAATCAAACTGGAGCGATAATCCCCAATTTTGACTAATATACTAGTTCCAATTTTGAAGTATTTTTACCTAAATTTGTAACCTAATGCAGATTAAAAATTGTCATAAATTCAATTTTTTTAAAATAATTTTCGGATTGGATCGAGCAAAAGTTTTTTACTTGTTTCGATATGTAAAAAAATCGGACCGTAAAATATGATTTGGTTTTATTTTTAATAAAAAACCGAACCTCGCCCACCCCTACTTTCACTTCATACTTCTCACTCTAGAATGCCTCTTCCATGCACTGATGCACCTACATCAATTCCTTTCATGCTTTCATTCGATCAAGATGATTATATATAATTGAGAGCTAATAAAAAATAGGGAAGTTAATACAAAATCAAAATAATTTATATTATGTTTAAACTTCAAAAACCCAAAAAAATTACAAAAACATATTGTCCAGTTACAAATGTGTTTTTGTAATTTTTTTCAAAAACAAAATCTAGACTATATACTTCATTCCCCATCATACAAAACCTTAATTTTTTACTACACCAACATTTAAATTTCATCCAAATATATTCTTTCAAGCCTCAGATATCTTGTGGGTTTTGGATGAATAACGAAACGATGATCAAATTTCCTCGGAGGGGGTGACTGTCCTATGTCCAGATGGAGGGGACTGATGTTGGCGGCAAGGGAGGGGCTGCTGCTTGTGGCCGCAAAGGAGGGGCTGCTGGCGGCTGAGCTGTTACCGTTGCCGCTGCAGTTTGGCACTTCGACGGCATAACATTAATACCATTACAATGGCTCCCACTAGGAACCCGAAATCAAATGCAATCATCTAAAAGTATAAGAACAAACGGAAGTGAATATTTCATTTAGTTATTGAACGAGAACGGGGTGAAGAAGATTATATTTCTGTATTATTTATTATTTCCTATATATTTACTATATTGATAGCAATAAAATCTCAGAATTGGATTTTGAACTACCAACTTACCAAACCAAACAAAAAAAATGTAAGAAGAAAGGAAGCAGCGACTTACCGAAACAAGCCAACTGTTCATCTTCTTCAACCATTTTTGCAAGAAAAAATATCTGAATTTTCTTACTGACTTACCGCCCCTTCACAACCTCTATAGACTTGGGGGAGATAAATAGCTAGCTTTTTTTTTCGTAAATGGTAATATATAGCCTAGTTGTCAAACACTATAACCATAAATTTATATATATACAGTCATTTCACTCTTATTTTGTAATTGTTGATAAATAAAATAGTTGTAATTAAAAAAATTGTAATTATTGATAAAAAAAAATAAGTGTAATTGAAAAATCAAATCCAACCGCAAAATATCGAAGCGAAGTGGTAATTTTTTTAATTTTAAAAATAATTATTAGATTTTTTTAATTAAAAAACCGAACCGGACCGAATTAATTGAATAATTTAATTTTTTTAATTTTTTTTAAATCTAAACACATTATGTTATTATTTTATAATTTTATTTTTGATATTATTTAATTTATTTGGTGTTAAGTGAAAATTAATTTAATGAAATATTTGTAATTTATTACTTTTACCGTTTGGGTTGGGCCTATCCGAATAGCAAACCGAACCGTTAGAAAAAAACCAAAAATTCGGTCTGGTTTGCGTTTTGGTTCTGTTCGGTAGGTTTTTTTGCCCACATGATAAGCCTCAATTATGACTGATATGTCAGTTCTAATTTTGAAATACTTTTACTTAGACCCTGCCAAGGTTCCGGTTCCAAACCGGAATCGGACCGGTTCGGTTAAGGTTCTTACCCTGACCGAGCTGATTGGAATCGTGATGAGTGGTAAATGCATCACTAATTCCCACTCATTTAACTTAATATTTTGTATAATTTTTTGAGTTTTGTGAATATTTTGATGTGTTTTGTGGTATTTTGTAGATAAATAAAGTTTCAGGACACTCTTGAGGTGATTTGGGGCCAAAACAGTGAAAAACAGATAAAAAGGAAAATTGAAATTTTGAGCGTCGCAACGCGCAAGTCTTTGACACGTGTCAGAATCTGAGAAGTTTGACTTGCTAATGTGCGTCGTACGATTTGTGCCACGTGTCAACATCTCAGTCGATCTACTAACGTCTGTCGTGCCACATGTCATCATATTATGGTGCCGACAATCGACATCGCCACGTGTCGCCACATCATCAATGTGTCATCGCCACTCAACACAATTATTGAGTTAACCATCCAAAATGCCACGTCAGCAGATAAGAATCTGAAGCAGCCAATCAGCAACTGACACATGGCGCGTCGCGACGCGTGGAGTGTTACAGAGACCCCATCGATCCCTATAAATTCAGCTCAAAATTTCAGTTTCAGGTGTACCTTCCTTTCTGTAATTCTCTGAATAAATAAGGAGTTTGTATCTAGTTTGTATTTGGTTTTATTTAATTTTTTGTTTTTAGTTTATAAGCTCTGTGGCCTACCACTTTCATGATGATGTATGGGCCTTCCCAAATGGGCCCGAGTTTTCCATCCTTAACTTCCCTAGTATTTTGAAACTCTCCGTATGACCCAATCTCCTTCTTTGAAAGTTCTACTTCTCACGTTCTTGTTGAAGTGCTTCGACATCTTCTGTCGGTAGGCAGCAAGCCGTATGGACACCCTCTCTCTTAGTTCGTCAACAGTGTTGAGTGCATTGGTCATAAGTTGAATGTTTGTATCATCATCTACCAATTGGTATCGTGGCGAGGGTACTCCATAGTCGGTTGGAATGTCAGCTTCGGTACCAAAGGTCAAGGAAAATGGTGTTTCGCATATAGAAGATCTCACAATCGTTCGATAAGGCCATAAAACTCCTGGGAGTTCGTTATCCCAGGCCCCTTTTGCTTTCTCCAGCCTCTTCTTCAAAGTATTCATGATGGTCTTATTGGAAGATTCAGCTTGTCTGCTGGCTTGCGGGTAGCGTGGGGTATAGAAGCTAAGCTTGATTCCCCAATTCTTACAGAAATTTTGGAAACGGTGACTGATGAATTGAGACTCATTATCAGTAACAATCTCCCTGGGAAGACCAAAGCGACAAATGTTCTTCCAGACGAAGCTTTGCACCTCCTTATCCCTTATCCTCGCGAAGGCCTCTGCTTCGATCCACTTTGTGTAATAATCTGTCAATACCAGCATGTAGACCCGCTGTCCCGAGGCGACGGGTAGTTTCCCAACTATATCCATTCCCCATTTCATGAACGACCAAAGGGACAATGAAGGGTGGAGTTTTTCATGTGGGAGATGGGAGACGAGGGCAAACCTCTGACACTTCTCGCATTCCCTAGTGTATCCAACTGCGTCGGCTCGCATCGTTAGCCAATAGTACCTCGCTGTGTGGGCTCGACATGCTAGACTCCTCCCCCATAGTGGTTTCCATATTCTTCTTCATGTAGCTCGGCTAACACGTACTACACTTCTTCGGGAGTTAAGCATTTTAGGTAAGATATCTCATCAACAATTGGTTGTCGTACATAGTGAATCGCACAGCTTGTCGTAAGATTTTCCGTGCGGCTATCTTGTCTGCTGGCAATTCTCCTTCCTCCAAGTACTTGACTAAAAGAGACATTCATAAGTCAATTTGTTTGATGTGAGAGACAGCTCTGTCTTCTGTTTTCAGAATGGCTGGCCATTGTAGATATGCTACAGGTATGGCTCGGATATTATCCTCTTGTAGAGTGGACCCAAGAGTAGCCAGGGCATCCGCGTGAGTGTTCTCAGTCTTCGCCCCAAACTCTTTAAGCAATGTTAACCTGGCTATCAATGCTTCGTATTCAGCCTTGTTGTTGGTAGTCTGGAAGCCGCACTTAAATGCCTGTTGTATAACGTCGCTTGAGGGAGAAGTGATTACAACCCCTAACCCGGATCCTCATCTGCTGGAAGAATCGTCTACTGCAAGCTTCCATATCGCAGTCTCTTGAACACACATTACCTCTTTCTCCACATTGGTTTGTAGACTAGGGCAAAAGTCTGCCACAAAATCTGCGAGAGCTTGGGACTTGATAGCGGTTCGCGGTTGGTAAGTGATGTCATACTCCCCAAGTTAAATTGCCCATTTGGTTAATCTGCCATAGAGCTCGGGCTTGTGAAGAATGCTCCTCAGATGGTAGGTGGAATATACGGTGATTGGATGACCTTGGAAATAGGGATGGCAACAAGACCCGGACCCGGCACGAGTCCGCATGGACATGGGTCTGGGAAAACTCGGGTCTGTAATTAAAAAATACGGACCCGGGTCATTAAAATTAAGACCCGGGTGATTCCGGGTCCGGAAAAAAATAAATAAATAATATAAAATAAATATAATAAATTAGATTATAATAAAAAAAATATATAAAATATTATGTATATATATATATATATAAAAATAATAGAATATAATAAAAAATTAAAAAGAATTGAAATAAAACTAATAAAATTGACAAAATACAAATACAGATATAAAATAATACAATTAAAATTTAAAAAAATTAAAAAAAAAAAAGAAAGAAATCTGGGTAACCGGATTCGGACCGGGTAGACCCGGGTCGGACGCGGGAATATTTATCCGGGTCAGGAACGAACCTGGGAATATTTATTCAGCTCTGGAATCGGACCCAGGGTAACAAAATCTCTTCCGGATCCAGATTTTTCCATCCCTATGAATTGATGATATTCAGATACAGACAATACAGGGTATACAATAACCCTGAATGAGGTAAGACATGTTCCAGAACTTCAACTCAATATACTCTCAGGGGTAGCCCTTAACAATCAGGGTTATGTTGGCCACTTTAGCAATGGCACATAGAGAATGATAAAAGGTGTCATGGTCAACGCCCGATGACATATTTATGGCACTTTATACAAGACTCGTGTGAAGATATGTGCAGAGAGCCTCAATGTAGTTGAACATGAGGCTTCTCAAAATCTGTGGCACCAGAGACTCGGTCACATGAGTGAGAAAGGATTGTCTACCTTGACAAATACAGATCTAATCATTGTCTCTAAGAATGCTACTATAGATCTTTGCAACAGTGTTCTAAAACGGCGGCGCGTTTTCGCTGATCGGGTGTTAGCCGCCGCGATTACCACCAAATCGGTGGTGGTAATCGCGCGGTTGACTGGTCGGCATGAAATCGGCGCCTAAGCGCCGATTTCGACACCAATCGGCCGCGTAGGCGCCGATACACGACCGCTAATCGGACATGTATCAACGCTGTATTTTTTTTTGTTTTTTTGGCCAAAACGTCGTCGTTTTGGTCTTATTTAAACGGCTAAAACGATGTTGTTTTGTCCGTTTAAATAAACAGCCAAAACGACGTCGTTTTGGCGTGTGTATATAAAAAAACCCTTATTTTCTCCTCTGCCTCTCTCTTATGTGCTGTGTTTCTTCATTTCTTCTCTGCGACTGCGATTTCTTCATTCTTTTCAAGGTATTTTTTTTATTTCAATAGAAATAACAAGCAATAATATAAATAACCCCTAATATAATTTGTTATAAGTATAACTAATTTCATATTTTATTTTCCCTATGTTATTAATTTGACCTAAAATCTTATTTTAATTTTCATTTTTATTTTTTTTTGTTAATAATTAAAAATTAATTACATATTATATTAGTAGTTAGACTAGTTACTTTAAATTATTAATTAATTGTTAATTGTATTTGTGCATATTAATTGGACCTTTTTTTTATTCTGTTTTTTTTTAAACCATTGTTGAAGTTTCTGTTGTTGGCTTGTTGCAGTTGGTTATTGTTTTTCTGCCATTGTTGTAATGCTTATTAGTATTTTACTATTGTTATTAAAATGGAATTTTTGTTAATAATGATTAATGCTTATTAAATTAATTGATTTATACTATATAGGATAGGACATGACTTCTTCTTCCGCGGCTTCTAATTCGGAGAGTATCCCCGTTCTTAAACGGAATTCAAATGATGTTGGATGGGAGTATGGGGCTTTAGTGGATCCGAATAACTTGGATAAAGTGAAATGCAAGTTGTGTTCAAAAAAATTTTCTGGTGGAGTTTACCGAATGAAAGAACATATTGGGCATATATCGGGGAATGTTGCAAAATGTCCAAAGTCTAGTAAAGAAGATCAAGAGAAGTGTAGACAAGCTATTTTAGAGGCAAGGAATAGGAAGAAAAGAAAAGAGAAGCATGTTAGTGAGATAAGGCAAGGAGTTAATATTGGGGGCGATGAAGAATAAGCTGAAATTCGTGAAATAGAAGAAGGGTTAGATTCAAGACCCCCTCGGCATCGCGGCCCTTTGGATAGGTGGACAATGGTAACCCCTCATGATTCTTCAACTGGTGATGGTAAAACAATGCGGCAACAAAATATTAATGAAGCGTTTTTTAAAGAATAAACTCATAATGTCAAGCGATTTGTTGCTAAGTGGGTGTATGAATCCGGAATTCATTTCAATGCTATTTACCATGACAGTTGGATAGCGATGATGGAAGCAGTTGGTCAATTTGGACCGGGTTTCAGAGGTCCTAGCCAATATGAGTTTAGGGAGCCATTGTTGAAAGAGGAAGTTGCAAGTGTTAAAGATTTCCTGAAACTACATGAGAATGAGTGGATGGAGAACGGGTGTTCAATCATGACAGATGCTTGGAGTGATAGGAAAATGAGAAGCATAATGAATTTGTGTGTTAATTGCACAGTAGGCACTACTTTTCTTTCTTCCAAGGAAAGTTCTGATGTGGCGCATACTGCGGAGCACATTTATGAGTATGTGATGACGGGCATTGAACAAGTGGGGGCGGAAAATGTGGTTCAAGTTGTAACAGACAATGCCTCGAACAATATGGCCGCGGCAAAGTTGTTGAAGGCGAAGATGCCAAATATTTTTTGGAGTTCATGTGCTACTCACACCATCAACCTAATGCTTGAAAGTATTGGGAAATTGCCGAGATATAAGAAAACTATTGATAATGCCAAGGCTTTCACCATTTTCATGTATGCCCATCACAAGACTTTGTCCATGATGAGATCGTTTACAAAACAAAGGGACATAGTCAGACCGAAAGTAACTAGGTTTGCTTCAGCTTTCTTATCCTTACAAAATTTGATCGGGAAAAAAGAAAGTTTGCGAACCATGTTTGCTAGCGCAAAATGGGATGAGTGTATATGGTCGAAACAAGCTAAAGGGATAGCTGCATTTGCCACGGTGATGAGTATCTCTTTTTGGAATGGGGTGACCCAATGTTTGAAGGTGTTTGCACCTTTGGTGAGAGTGCTTAGATTAGTTGATGTGGATAGAAAGTCATCCATGGGGTTTGTTTATGGAGAGCTAAAGATTGCAAAAGAATAGATCAATGATGCATTGAACAATATTGAGAGTAATTATCGGTCAATCTTGAAGATTATTGATTGTAAAATTGAAGGGCGGCTTGATACTCCATTACAATATGTTGCTTATCTTTTAAATCCTTACTACTACTATAAGGATTCAAGTATCGAGTACGATGTGAAAGTAATGGATGCAGTATTTACGATTGTGGAGGCTTTCTTCCCCAATGACATTGACATGCAGAGTAAGGTGATAAATGAGGAGTTGGTTTCGTACAAGGCAAAATAAGAAGCTTTTGGTAAAGAAGTGGGGGTAAAAGCATGTCGGGTATTGATTGATGTTTTTAATCCAGGTAAAAACAAAGTATTCATTCGAGTTATTTTACAAAATATATAAAAAAAATCTTATATTTCATTCAAACTATTTATGTTCATTTGTAGTTTCATGGTGGCGTACATATGGACCTCATACAACGAACTTGGTAAAAATGACAAAAAGGATATTGTCATTAACCACGAGTTCATCCGGGTGTGAACAAAATTGGAGCACTTTTGAGGGGGTAAATATTTAACATTAGCTAAATTTTGATTATTTTATTTTGTAATTATTAATATTAATTGATTTATTTAAATTATTTATGTAGATTCACACGAAGAAAATGAATAGACTAGATGTGAATCGATTAAACAATCTTGTCTATGTTTCTTTAATGCCAAGTTGAAGAACAAGCGCAAAAGGGAGAAGGATTTGAAAGTTGATGTATTAGAAGCCAAAGATGCTACTAATGCACAAGGATGGATCGCTAAGGGTGGTGACTCTGGTGATGATGAAGAAGTAGAGCCCGGTTTAGGGATTACTTGGAGGATGGTTGGAGAAGCATCTAGGGCCGATGACATATTACAACCTCGAAAAAGTGCCAGAAATGTTGAATACAGAGAACTTGATGAAGATGATTTTGATTCTGATGAAGAACTTCAAGATGATGAGTTCGAATTAGATGAAGAATTAGATATTTAGTGTAGTTCAACTTTGTTATAGAATGATTAACATGAACTTAATTAAATGATATTTTATATCATTATGTGGTTGATTGAGTTTGATTAATGGTTTTATGTTTATTACATTTTGTTTGAATTTATATGATTTGGATTATTTATGAATTATGATGTTGGAAAATATTATATTTTTAACCGTCTGACGACTAATTGTCTAGGCCCCACCTAGGCGCCCTAGGCGCTAGGCGCTGGGTCGCCGCCTGACTAGCGCCTAGCGCGTTTTAGAACATTGCTTTGCAATCACCATCTTTTCAGTAAGCAACATAAAGTCTCTTTTAATTTCTCTTATATGATAATATCAGAGTTGTTCAATCTGGTGCACTTTGATGTTGTGGTCACTTGGAGGTTAATTCACAGGCGATAACAAATACTTTCAGACTTTCATTGACTATGTTTCTCGGAAGGTGTGGGTGTATTTCCTAAAAACAAATTATCAGGTCCATGATCATTTCAAACTTTTTCATGTCATGGTAAAGCATGAAACAGAAAAGAAACTGAAGTACCTCCACACAAATAATAGAGGCGAATATACTTCTAGAGAGTTTGATGCCAATTGTGGAAGACACATCATTCTACATGAAATGTCGTTCCACACCCCATTGTTCAAAAATACGTTTCGAGGCACCGCCTCTCGGCGTCGGCACGTCGAGGCAGCCGCCTAATGCACCTAAGCCAAATTTTCCGCCTTTCGCCGAGTGAGGCGGCCGCCTCAGCTCGCCTCGCGCCGACTCGGTGCGAGGCGGCCTGAGGCGGCCGCCTCACGTTCAGACATTTTTTTTTTTAATTTTTTGTTATCCCACCGAAACGACAACGTTTAGGGGGTGCTAAAACGTCGTTGTTTTGGCGTCTTTATAAACAAAAAAAAGGCATTAAAGCTTCGTCATTTCTGAGGAAAAAAATGCATCAGCTTCGTCTAGGGTTTCTCTTACATTCCTCGTCTCAAATTGATCGGCGTCTCTTCTTCGCATCTGGTTTCTCAGCTTCGTCTCTACATTAAGTAAGTCTTTTCGAAAGAGGAAGAGGATTAAGGTGCATGAATAATTAATAATTTGTTCGATCAAATTTGTCTAATGAATCTGTTTTTTTTGGAGCAAAAATTAGCCTAGAGTTTTGTTAATTATAAGACAATAATCCATAGGAACATCATTTAGGGGGTGCCAAAACGTCGTTGTTTTGAACATACTATGAATTAGGAAGAAATTAATGTATTTTGGATTAGTTATCAACAGTTTTTTTAACATACTATGAATTATGAAAAAATGAATGTATTTTGGATTTTTATCCGATTTTCGAATCGAGGCGCCCGCCTCACCGCCTCGAGGAGGTCTGCCTCGCGCCTCAATGGTCGGCTGCCTCGAGGCGCCGCCACGTATTTTTAAACATTGCCACACCCCCACAATATAATGGTGTTGCTGAAAGAATGAACAGCGTCATTAAAGGGTAAACCAATCTTCACCATATTATTTTTCTGCAATTTTAAAAACTTAAGGGTATATTAAGAAAACTTTCTAAAATTTACAAGTTTAACCCAGGTGAAATAGATGTTAAATCACTGATCTTGTCTTACTTTGGAAATATACAAATTTGAGGCTCTTCTAATATAAATTTCGAAAAGTTCTCAACACGAAAGTTATCCGTCTCGGAAAAACGAGTTTGATGGTTTAAGAATCATCACAATCGGAATTTGTTTGCTATTTTTATAGCTGAAACAACAAACCTTATCAGTAAAAACAATATACGCAAATCGTGTAAACGGTTCTTTCGAATTTCATGGTTTCCAATGCAATGATTCTCCATTTTAAATTATTTTGAGCTATATTTCAACACTTAAAACTCTTATTCTCCAATATCGTCTCATTCTGAAACCTTAACTACAGTTCGGATACCTTCCGAAAATATATTCAAAAATTCAAGATGTTACATCTAAGACATCCTAGAGTCAAATATACATGTATTAGAAAGAAGCAAAATATCTCAATAACGAGCTAAAGGCAATGAAAGTAGAATATTCTATTATGATCCAGCCAAGGATAAAAACTAATATGTAAAGCAAATATTACGGAAGAAAAATTCACAACTAATGGAACATTAGAACTCGTACCTCAGAATCCCAAATACGAATTATAGCATCTTCTCCAGCGCTAATGATAGTCATGTTTAACTGTCCCCAAACGACCTTGTTTATTCTTCCTTGAGGGCCTTTCAGCATAAGCAAAGATTCATCGGTCCCTAAAAAATGACATTATTGTATATTAGACCATAAACAAATATATTACACAAAAGAAGTATATTAATGTTGTAATGGTGTTTAATACAGAAGTCCATTACAAATTGATAAAGACCCCACTTCCCACTACAAATACAAAAACTATCACTTGACAACATCTCACAAGTCAAAACCCTTTCCCAACAAAGGTTGATAAAGAAGCAAAAGGTGTCCTTAAAATCTTTTGTAGCTGAAGCCTAAAAAATATAGAGAAAATGAACTTTGTCATTGTCCCACAAACAAGATATTTCATGTTCCCTCTTATCTTCAAGAAAATATTATATTAATTAGACCATAAAAATTTGCATGTACAAGCAGGTTATTTGCCCCACTCAAGCCGAGTATTATTAGACAATGGACAGATAAGTATATTATACAATAAAAATTCGTTAATAAAGCATGTTGTTTACCCCGCCTTAACTTAAATATTTTGATATAGTTTAAGAAACAATGATGTGAATATTCATTAAAAAAAAACAGAAAAATACAGGACATTAAACTTGAAGAGAGATAAACAATACACATGCGATCAGAGAAGATAAACAATACACATGCGATCAGCAGGGTCTCTAGCAATACGTTTCACGTGAATGGCTGAGGTTAATTCCATGAAAGGACCAGTGGTAATCAAGGCAAGCTTATCACCAACAGAAAAGTCAACAGACCTAGCCGGAGAATCAAAATTAAATGTGAACAACTGAGCCCATGTTTCAACATTCCATACCTTCGCTGTCTGGTCTGCAGTCTGCACTCTCCGTTATAATCCTCATCGAATCTCCTGCAATTCGATTAAGAAATTCGCAAAAAAAAAAAAAAAACAAACAAACACACAGACACACACACACACAAAGTTTTAGATCTCAACGACAATTGGCTTAGTAATTTTTATATAAAACCTATATTTTCCGAACAGTAATATAATGTCGAATATTTTACCTAAACCGAGGCAATAGCAATTGAAAAAAAAAAAGGAAAATAGTAAAGAGACTAAGAGATGGCATACTTGAGACATCGCAGCACCAAACGGCGCCGTTGTGGCCGCAATAGGTGCCAAGACGCTCCCCATTGTCAGGGAACCAAACGGTGGGTGTATGATCCTTGGCACAAGAAAATAGCAGATCTATGTCTTTGTTGTATTTAAGATATGTCAAAGGCCTCTCATAGCCTTTAATCAAAATCAGCCTCATGCCTCTTAGGCAAGACGAGAGAGCGCGAGAGGACTAGGGTTAGGGTTTTCCTTTGGGCGAGTGAGCCACATAACACACGAAACTCTATTCTTGCCCGCTGAAACACATTGGGCTTGTAGATTTACACTTTGGCCCAATTAAACTATTGCAATTTTGAAGCCCAATTACTTGTGTTCGTAAACGAGGGCCCAATGTCCGTATCATCCACTGGAGATTCCCGACCTATTTGTTTTGTTTTGTTTTTTTGGGGAGGTTACTTCCAATGCTGACCCAAGTCGCTTTCACGCGTGTTCAGTCATCCTCTGTTGCTATACATTATCGACATTGTTCTGTCTTCACTTCAGAAATTTAAAAAGCTAAAGTTTTTTTTTTTTTGAAAGTTTAAGTTTCTGTATAAATAATATGCAATCAAAATATTAGGGTGAGTATTTGGATGGGTTGGATTGGATTTTGTTAAGTCCAAATCTAGGTCCTCATTTTTTTTTTTTTTTAAATTCAATTCCAAATCCATGTTTTACTAGATTTAAGCCCACATGAGATTAATCCAGACTCAAAATTTACAAACAATAAATTATATTACATACAATATAAAATATCAAACTTTGAATTTTTGGTATACTTTGTTGACGGTTGATTTTGGTCTCAGGACAATACGGGAATACCACCTCCGAGGTAATCCTCCTTCAATAGTGAATTTGTTTGGTTATGGGGGACCAAAAGCAAATTTAGCGAGAGACAGATAAGCACACCAATCGACAAAGAGTTTTAACGTGGTTCGGTGGATTTTGGATCCGACCTACGTCCACGGATAAAAAACAGGATGGCACTTTTATTACTCAAAATCGCTTCTCAGGTCTCTTTTTTTTTTACAAGTCAGAGCTTGATGATTCTGATAGCCCTTACACATACTCTGCCCTCCTATTTATAATAGTACAGAAATCAGACTCATATGTGTATAAGATTTCCTAGTTGAACTCAGTCTTCTCCTCTTGCAAGGATTTCTAATCCAACGTTGCCTTCACTTTTTCTTATTCCTTTTTTGGATTCTGACTTCATTTCCTTGTGAAAGTATGGTAATTTGTTTATCTTATCCGCAAGAATATGGTGTCATCATCTTGATCATATCTCGCCGTCTGGTCGGTCTTTATGAGGTCGGTCATGATAGTCCTTTATGCTGAGAATGCTGTTGTCGACCTGATAGTCCCCGGCTAGCTGAACCCAAGTGATCGGTTGCCGGTCATAAAGTGCTCGGTCTATATCTGTTGTGGTCGGTTTGAAACCGTAAGGTGTTTGTTCTTTTATTGCAAGGTTGTCGGGTTGGTTTTAATGATCTCACCCAAGCAGGGAATTACCCTTCTATCCTCGTCGTGCTGTTTTAAATATCATACTGCTTAAAAACATCATCAACATATGTCCCCTAGTTCTCGGTTCCAACGAGTGTGCAAGTTGGTGCCGGGAACTATATAAAGATAGTGTGCCGATTTAACTCTGTTGGGGGTCGACCCGGTGTTGAAACAATATGTTACGTCGCCTCTTTTCAAATGCTTTTTCTTGAGACGCGCAACTGTCACGTCTGTTTAAATGCCCATCAAATCATCTTTAGGGTTTTTTCTAGTTTCGACACTTGTCAAACATCCGCCGGGTTCCCGCTAAAACAAAAGCGAATCGACCTTGTAGAGGCGTCTTCACAGCGTGCTGATCTCAAACGTCTGTTTAGTTTTGGCAGACCTCATTTGCGGTTGACACTTGGCGTTCATCCGGGTTTCTTATTTTGATCTAACGGCCATGAGCGTCCTGACCCTGACTATAAGAGGACGAGGCTTTCACTGTGCAATCCTTTTGGTAATTTCTTCTTCCTACCTGTAAACATTTCTGTGACTTCGTTCAACCCAGTGCTTCTTGGAGTTCCTTTCAACCGTGGATTTTCTTTCTCTCTCTTCGTTGTGACCTGTGAGAATAAGGGGCGGGCAAAACGAACTGTGCAACCTTCAACCTTTCCGAAAAGGACAAGTAAGTCTTCTGAACGACCTCTTCGCATTTGCGTGTTGTGAATCTATTATTTATTTTGAATGTTGCTAGGGAAAAATTTATGATTTATTGGATTTTGCTTAGGGCGCTTTAGAAACCACCTGCTTAGCTAATACGAAACCATTGAGTAGTTTCTTAGCTACAGACTGACTTCCCCTTCCTTTTAGTAACTTCTCGACCTCGGCTGCTATAGATTTACTCCTTTCTTGATTGCAGTTCCTTCTCTTTTGCCTGACCGGCTTGCGAGGTGGATCTACTGCTAGGCGGTGATTGATGAATCTTGGGTCGATCCCAGGCATGTCATTGTATCCCCAGGCAAAGACGTCCGGGTATTCTTTCAGGCATTCTAGCAGATCTTGTTGTAGAGACTTGCTCAGGCCTCACTCTATCTTTATACTTTTCCCTGGCCAGTAAAGTTCTATTTCTTCTGTCTCCTCAGCTGCAGCGAGTCGGGCATTTTTGTTTGGTCGGGGCCCAGGGCTTCTGTTTTCTTCTTCTTCACCCAGGCTTCTTTGTCGTTTTCGGGTATCTTCTTGATGCTGAGAGTTTCTCGTGAGAGAGTTGCGAAGCAGCTGCGAGCTGTTTTCTGGCTTCCGCATACGATTCTGATCCCCTCCCGGGTGGGGAATTTCAGTTTTAGGTGGTAGCAAACATCGCGGCTTTTGTCTTCAACATGAAAGGTCGCCCGACGATGGCCTGGTAACTGCTCATGCAGTTTACTACAGTGAAGTCTGTCATGATTGTCCGGGTCCGGGGATATGTCCCGACAGTCATTGCCAACTGTATCCTTCCTAGTGGGATGACGGCTGATCCTCCGAAACCGTATAGGGGAGTGCTATCGTTGGTCAGGGTTGCATACTCCACCCTAGGTCGTCCAGTGCTTCTCTGGAAATTATGTCAATTGCGCTTCCGGGGTCCACTAGGATTCTGTCTACCTCCGACCCGCTGATTACTGCCTTGATTATCAACGCATCGTCATAAGGGAAACTTACCCCTCGGGTATCCTCATCAGTAAACATTATCGGTACCGATCGGCTTCCCTGGAGTCATGTGACCTGCTCTGTTTCTAAGACGTCTGGTCCTCGAGTTATGCTGTAGTCTTTCCTTGACCGATTAGAGTTTCCGGCCAGTGTTCTCCCTCCTGCGATGATATTGATTTGGCGGCCACGTGCTCTTTGTCTGGCCGTCATGACTTCGTGGTCAATGTATTTGTTCAAATATCCGTTTCGTGCTAGGTCTTCCATCTGTTCCTGTAGATCTTTACATCCGTCCTTTGCATGTCCTCTGGAGTTGTGGTGTACGCAATAAGCCTTTTGGTTCCTCTTGTCCGGGGGGAACCTTCGTTGGTCGGGTTCTACTAAGAGGCATTTCCCCTGGATCTCCATAACAATTTGTCCCAGTGGCTTCTTTATGGGAATGTACGCATCTTCCCCGACCACATGGTTTACTTGGGTCGGCGCCCTTCTCTCTTGGTTGTCTCGGTGAAGTGGTTTGAACTCCTTGTGCTTCGGGGGTGGTCTTCTGGATTCTCTTTCTACACGGCGGGGGGCGCCCTCCCTTGTGGTTCTTTCTCTGATGGTGTTCCCTTTTCGGGATATTTTCTCCCTGTTCTCTAATAAAATGAATTTTCGGGCCACCTCCAGGGCGGTGGCGTAGTCCGGGGTGTATTGGATCCTTAGGTGGGTCCATAGCCTCCCGACTTTCAAAGCTCCCTTCAAGCTTTCCAAGGCCTCGGGGGATTCGTATCCTCCGACTTCGAGTACCATATTGTGGTATCTTTCAATAAATATTTTCAAAGGTTCATCGTCTCCTTGTTTCATAAGTCTTAGTTCTCCAATTGTCTTTCTGGGGACACAATCCCCCTTGAAGTGCCGTATGAATGACTTTCTGAGTTGTGTGAAGCTGCTGATGCTTCTTGGGGCTAGACTCATATACCATAGGATGGCTGGTCCGGCTAGAGTCAAGGGGAATACTTTGCAAATGGCGTCCCCTGTTACCCCTTGTACCTCCATTAGTAGAACGAAGCCTTCGATGTGGGTTTTGGGATCGGTATGGCCCTTGTATGGTGTCATGGTTGGCATGCTGAATCTTTTTGGGAATTTCTCTGACTTTATTTCTTCCGTGATGGGGGACTCATCTTTGCCGTCCTGGACATCCCCTTTGTCTGTATTGGGGCATACTCCCCATTTGGCCAGCTCCTCCCGTAACCAAGATTTCATGCTGCTGTCTTTGGTTCCATGCCGCCCCCTGCGGTTTTGGACCGTCGTTTTGAGCATGTCCCCGAGGTTTTTGAATATGGTTTTACAAAGTTTTATTTTTTAAGAGAGCGGTTGGAGAAAGAAAGTTTTTTATTCATACTCGGGGACATATTGCCCTTCTTACAACTCTCTGTGGGTCATTTTGAGAGAGACTCTGTATTCGGATTTTTGTCCCTTATTTGTTTGTCGTAAACAGGAAGGAGGAAGGGAGAGCTTACTGGAAGTGTTTTCTCAACATCTCGGCGTTCCATGGCTTTTTTAATCTTGTGTCGTCCAGCCGTTCTAGGATGTACACTCCTGGCTTTACTACTTTTACCACCTTGTAGGGCCCCTCCCATTTGGCGCCCAGGGAGCCTTCCTCTGGCTTTCGGGTATTTAGGGTGACCGTTCTTAGCACCATGTCGCCCGGGATGAAGGTGCGTGTCTGAATCCTTTTATTGTATAAGCGGGCCATCCTTTGTTGGTAGATTGCTGTTTTTATGGCCGATCTCTCTCTCTTCTCTTCGATCAGGTCGAGGTGGTTTCTGATAAGTCCTTCATTCTGCTTACTCTCGTAGTGCTGAACCCTGTGGGAGGTCACCCCGATCTCTACCGGGATGACAGCTTCATATCTGTATGCTAACGAGAACGGGGTTTCTCCCGTGGAGTCCTTATAGGTTGTCCGGTGCGCCCATAGTACTTCTGGTAGTTCCTCGACCCATAGGCCTTTGCTGGATCCGAGCCGAGCTTTCAGGTTAGCCTTGATGGTTTTGTTTGTCGCCTCGACTTGTCCGTTTGACTTGGGATGGGCTGGTGTGGCGAACCTTAGGGCGATCTGGAGGTCCTCGCAGAGTTTTCTGAAACCTTTGCTGTCAAACTGCTTCCCGTTGTCAGTGATGATGGCTCGGGGAATCCCGAATCGGCAAACAATATTTTTCTTCAGGAATTCAGTGGCTTTTTTCTCCGTTATGGTGGATAATGGCTCTGCTTCCACCCATTTGGTGAAATAGTCTATGGCCACGATGGCGTATTTTGCATGTCCTTTCCCTTGTGGCATTGGCCCAATGATGTCTAGTCCCCACTGGGCGAACGGCCAGGGACTGAGCAGCGTAGTTAACTGTTCGGCTGGTTGGTGGTGGAGATTTGCGTTTTTCTGACATCCTTCGCACTTGCGGGCCACTTCTGGTGCATGGTCGGCCAGTAGAAGCCTTGTCTTAGGGCTTTGAAAGCAATTGAGCGACCTCCGGCGTGGCTTCCGCAGATGCCCGTATGTATCTCCCTGAGCACATAATTCGCCTCTTCTTCTGCTAGACATCTTAAGATGGGGACTGAGTAACCCCTTCGGTAAAGTACCCCGTTGATTAGGGAGAATCTGGTGCTTTTGTATCTTAACTTTCTGGCCTCCGTTTTGTCTCATGGTGTTTCTCCTGTTTCCAGATATTTTCTGATGGGTTGCATCCATGATGCTTTGCTTTCTTTATCTAGAACTTCTACTTTAGATTCCCCATACGCTCCTTTCCAGGATGTAAATCAAAGGGATTATTCTGGGGTGCTCGGCTTTTGTTGAAAAGGCGAGCCGTGCCAGAGAGTCTGCCTCACAATTGTCTTCTCGGGAGATTTATTCGAAACGTACATCCCACATCTTCCCTGTTAACTTTCGTACTTCGGTCAGATAGGCCATCATGCTATGCTCTTTGGCTTGAAATGCTCCATTTAGTTGCTGAATGGCTAACTGCGAGTCACTCCTTACTACCACATCTCGGATCCCCAGTACCGTGCATAGTCTCAAATCGCCCAGTATTGCTTCATACTCCGCTTCATTGTTGGTCGATATGAAAGCGAATTTCAGGGCGAGTAGGATTTCTTCTCCTTTGTTACTTTTTAGGATGATTCCTGCGTCATTGCCTTGTGTGCTGGCTGAACCGTCTACAGACATTTCCCATTTGTCCTTTTCTATAGCCAGAGTCTGGGGGTCGGTACATTCGGCGACAAAATCCGCCAAGGCTTGCCCCTTCACTGCTGCTCTCAGGAGGTAGGTGATGTCGTGTTCACTTAGCTCTACCGACCATTTTACTAGTCTGCCGGAAACTTCTGGCCGCTGCAGAATTTGTTTTAGAGGGTGATCGGTGTAGACCTTGATAGGATGGGCCTGGAAGTAAGGCCGCAATTTCCGAGCTGCCGTAATTAATGAAAGGGCGACCAGTTCATGTACCGGATATCGGGTTTCGGCGTCTAGGAGGGCTTTGCTGATGTAGTAAACAGGTTTCTGGATCTTGTCGGTTTCTTGTATCAGTACTGAACTTACTGCTCGCTCCGAAACAGACAGGTATAAGTATAATGTTTCCCCCGGGAGTGGTTTTGTCAGGAGTGGGGGCTGCACCAGATACTGCTTCAACTGCTGGAAGTCTTCTTCGCACTCTGACGTCCAGTCGATATCCTTTTTTGCTCTTTGGATCACTTTGAAGAAAGGGTGGCATTTGTCAGTTGCTCGTGATATGAACCGATTGAGCGCAGCCACTCTACCAGTCAGACTTTGTACTTCTTTCACTGTCTTGGGAGACTTTAGGGCCAGTATTGCCTGGATCTTCTGTGGGTTTGCTTCGATACCTCGGGCACTCACCATGTAGCCTAAAAACTTTCCTGAGGCTACCCCGAAGGTGCATTTTTCTGGATTGAGTTTCAGGTTGTGTCTTCTTAATAGCTCGAAGGTCCTTTTTAGGTCGTCCATGTGGTTGCTTGGTTCTTTCGACATTGTTATCATGTCATCGACATAAACTAGCATTGTAGTGCCGATGAGTGGTTTAAAAACCTTGTTTACCAACATTTGAAAGGTTGCTCCCGCGTTCTTTAGCCCGAAGGGCATTACTTTATAGCAGTAAAGTCCCTGATCTGTGATGAAAGTTATCTTCTCTTCGTCTGCAGGGCACATTTTGACCTGGTTGTATCCGGAGAAAGCATCCATGAAGCTCAGTAATCCTTGACAGGCTGTGGTGTCCACTAGCTGGTCTATGTTCGGCAAATGAAAGCTGTCCTTTGGGCACGCCTTGTTTAGGTCGGTGAAATCGACACACATTCGCCACTTGCCATTGTTTTTTCTGACCAACACTACGTTTGATACCCAATCCGGGTACCTTGCCTCCCTGATGAGACCTGCCTTTAGTAACTTCTCGACCTCGGCTGCTATTGCTTACTCCTTTCTTGATTGAAGTTCATTCTCTTTTGCCTGACCGACTTGCGAGGTGGATCTACTGCTAGGCGGTGATTGATGAATCTTGGGTCGATCCCAGGCATGTCATTGTATCCCCAGGCAAAGACGTCCGGGTATTCTTTCAGGCATTCTAGCAGATCTTGTTGTAGAGACTTGCTCAGGCCTCCCTCTATCTTTATACTTTTCTCTGGCCAGTAAAGTTCTATTTCTTCTGTCTCCTCAGCTGCAGCGAGTCGGGCATTTTTGTTTGGTCGGGGCCCAGGGCTTCTGTTTTCTTCTTCTTCACCCAGGCTTCTTTGTCGTTTTCGGGTATCTTCTTTGATGCTGAGAGTTTCTCGTGAGAGAGTTGCGAAGCAGCTGCGAGCTGTTTTCTGGCTTCCGCATACGATTCTGATCCCCTCCCGGGTGGGGAATTTCAGTTTTAGGTGGTAGCAGAACATCGCGACTTTTGTCTTCATCATGAAAGGTCGCCCGACGATGGCCTGGTAACTGCTCATGCAGTTTACTACAGTGAAGTCTGTCATGATTGTCCGGGTCCGGGGATATGTCCCGACAGTCATTGCCAACTGTATCCTTCCTAGTGGGATGACGGCTGATCCTCCGAAACCGTATAGGAGAGTGCTATCGTTGGTCAGGTTTTCATACTCCACCCCTAGGTCGTCCAGTGCTTCTCTGGAAATTATGTCAATTGCGCTTCCGGGGTCCACTAGGATTATGTCTACCTCCGACCCGCTGATTACTGCTTTGATTATCAACGCATCGTCATGAGGGAAACTTACCCCTCGGGTATCCTCATCAGTAAACATTATCGGTACCGACCGGCTTCCCTGGAGTCATGTGACCTGCTCTGTTTCTAAGACGTCTGGTCCTCGAGTTATGCTGTGTAGTCTTTCCTTGACCGTTAGAGTTTCCGGCCAGTGTTCTCCCTCCTGCGATGATATTGATTTGGCGGCCACGTGCTCTTTGTCTGGCCGTCATGACTTCGTGGTCAATGTATTTGTTCAAATATCCGTTTCGTGCTAGGTCTTCCATCTGTTCCTGCAGATCTTTACATCCGTCCTTTGCATGTCCTCTGGAGTTGTGGTGTACGCAATAAGCCTTTTGGTTCCTCTTGTCCGGGGGGAACCTTCGTTGGTCGGGTTCTACTAAGAGGCATTTCCCCTGGATCTCCATAACAATTTGTCCCAGTGGCTTCTTTATGGGAATGTACGCATCTTCCCCGACCACATGGTTTACTTGGGTCGGCGCCCTTCTCTCTTGGTTGTCTCGGTGCAGTGGTTTGAACTCCTTGTGCTTCGGGGGTGGTCTTCTGGATTCTCTTTCTACACGGCGGGGGGCGCCCTCCCTTGTGGTTCTTTCTCTGATGGTGTTCCCTTTTCGGGATATTTTCTCCCCGTTCTCTAATAAAATGAATTTTCGGGCCACCTCCAGGGCGGTGGCGTAGTCCGGGGTGTCTTGGATCCTTAGGTGGGTCCATAGCCTCCCGACTTTCAAAGCTCCCTTCAAGCTTTCCAAGGCCTCGGGGGATTCGTATCCTCCGACTTCGAGTACCATATTGTGGTATCTTTCAATAAATATTTTCAAAGGTTCATCGTCTCCTTGTTTCATAAGTCTTAGTTCTCCAATTGTCTTTCTGGGGACACAAGCCCCCTTGAAGTGCCGTATGAATGACTTTCTGAGTTGTGTGAAGCTGCTGATGCTTCTTGGGGCTAGGCTCCTATACCATAGGATGGCTGGTCCGGCTAGAGTCAAGGGGAATACTTTGCAAATGGTGTCCCCTGTTACCCCTTGTACCTCCATTAGTAGAACGAAGCCTTCGATGTGGGTTTTGGGATCGGTATGGCCCTTGTATGGTGTCATGGTTGGCATGCTGAATCTTTTTGGGAATTTCTCTGACTTTATTTCTTCCGTGATGGGGGACTCATCTTTGCCGTCCTGGACATCCCCTTTGTCTGTATTGGGGCATACTCCCCATTTGGCCAGCTCCTCCCGTAACCAAGATTTCATGCTGTGTCTTTGGTTCCATGCCGCCCCCTGCGGTTTCCTTTCTTTCTGTTATCTTGGGAGCGGTGCTTCTCAGGCTCGGTATCTTCTCGTACTTTTTCGTCATATTCTTTTCCTCTTCTCCGGGTATCGTGAGGGCCATCATAGGAGGAGTCTGGTGACGATTTGTCATCCTCTTCCTCCCACATGTCATCGGTCTGGGAATCTCTCTGCACCACCACAGATCTTACCCTGTAGGGGCCCCTCTTATGGGGTCTGTCGTCCTCACTTGTATCAACAATTCTTTTTCCTTCTGCTGTTTCGTTCCTTCGTCGGCTAGTCCCGGTCTCGAATTTTCCGTTGTGCGCTCCTTCTATCTTTTCTAATCGGTCTACTATGGTTTTTAGCAGAGTTTGGTTTTCCTCCATTTCTTTCCTTAGGTTCTCCTCGATCTTCTCCATCCAATCTGTAGCCGAGCTCCCTGATGATTGGTGGTTTCCGCCTTCCGCCATTGTCTTAGTACGTGAGTTGCTTTTTGTTGGTTCCCCACATACGGCGCCAACTGTTGACGGTTGATTTTGGTCTCAGGGCAATACGGGAATATCACCTCCGAGGTAATCCTCATTCAATAGTGAATTTGTTTGGTTATGGGGAACCAAAAGCAAATTTAGCGAGAGACAGATAAGCACACCAATCGACAAAGAGTTTTAACGTGGTTCGGTGGATTTTGGATCCGACCTATGTCCACAGACAAAAAACATGATGGCATTTTTATTACTCAAAATCGCTTCTCAGGTCTTTTTTTTTTTTTTTACAAGTCAGAGCTTGATGATTCTGATAGCCCTTACACATACTCTGCCCTCCTATTTATAATAGTACAGAAATCAGACTCCTATGTGTATAAGATTTCCTAGTTGAACTCAGTCTTCTCCTCTTGCAAGGATTTCTAATCCAACGTTGCCTTCACTTTTTCTTATTCCTTTTTTGGATTCTGACTTCATTTCCTTGTGAAAGTAGGGTAATTGTTTATCTTATCCGCAAGAATAGGGTGTCATCATCTTGAGCATATCTCGCCGTCTGGTCGGTCTTTATGAGGTCGGTCATGATAGTCCTTTATGCTGAGAATGCTGCTGTCGACCTGATAGTCCTCGGCTAGCTGAACCCAAGTGATCGGCTGCCGGTCATAAAGTGCTCGGTCTATATCTGTTGTGGTCGGTTTGAAACCTTAAGGTGTTTGTTCTTTTATTGCAAAGTTGTCGGGTTGGTTTTAATGATCTCACCCAAGCAGGGAATTACACTTCTATCCTCGTCGTGCTGTTTTAAATATCATAGTGCCTAAAAAACACCATAACATATTTATTTCAACAATTCGGCACTTTCAACATTCAAAAAAAAAAAAAAAACAGTTAAAAATAATAAAAATACTACAAAACTATTAAAAGAAAAATTCCATAATACAGAAATGGAATAAAAATAAACAAAAAACAAATTCCTCTCTAATAAAAATTTTCCACCTAATGAAAAACAAAATATTTTAAAAAAATCAATTCTTTATTATAAATAAATAAATACACAAATTGTGCATTACAATAGTCAGAAAATGGCAGTAAATACTATAGAGAAACAAATCAAAACAGTAATTTTAAGATGCAAAACAAATTAAATCCATAAAAAAAAAAAAAAAAACATTTCCACAATACAGCAGTATCAATCAAAAAACAAGAAAAAAAATCCAAAAAGAAAAAAAGCATAAAAATTTGAAAATCGGAGCAGAGAAATGAAAGAAAATAAAGAAGATACCCTACCGTAGATTTCACGTTCTTTGAGATGGTCTCATGTACCCTCGCAACGGCCAGAAGCAGACAGCTTTTATGTTGTTTGGTTCGAATTTGGGCAAGAAAGAGAGAAAAAAAAAGGCATCACATGAAAAATGAAATGGAAATAAAATGCGGGTTAGATGCAAAT